>RJWT010049128.1:0-11044 GCA_004365215.1 Cuniculus paca
TCTCCATTGTAGCTTTGCTACCATCTGGCTACCATGAAAAGCCCCCTTTTGTTCTTGTTGTTATTGCTGTCTCCCACTGCCAGGAACTGTTGCCCTTCTGCCATGTGCTGCCCTGCTTGGAGCCAGTTGATATGGACTGAAACCTCTACAAACTGTGAGCTAAATAAACTTTTCCCCCTTTCACTTCGGGTGTTGGGTATTTTGTCTCAGCAATGAGAAAAGTAACTAAGACAGTCAGTCATAAATTGTTAGTATATAGCCCTGATATGCTATGTTGACCTGGCATTTTACCTCCTGATTTTCCTCCTCAAAACTTATAACTTCAGCATAGCCAGGAAGAAAACATCAGCCAAACTCATATTGCAGAAGATTGTGCAAAGTGCTAGCTACTGAAACCTCAAATCTATCAGGCTCATTGAAAAAGTAAAGTTTATGAAAATATCCCAGCTAAAAGGAGCCCTGAGAAACAAGATGACTAAATGTGATATGAAATCCTGAACATGATCCTGGAAAGAAAAGTGACATTAGGGAGAAATCTGATAAAGCACATATTTTAATTAATAATAATTTGACATAGATGTAGATATAGGTAGTGTCCCTGAAAACTAGATGTGAATGTGTAAAGCTTTAAATCATGATGACCCCTCGCTGAACTCAAACCCTGCTGGGTGTCTGGGGACTCATGGGGAGGGGACACATTCGGACACCTGATATAGGAGAAGAAAGAATGAAGGAGCCAGAGTAGCTCTCAGTCTAGACTGTTCCAGCTGGGTGTTATAAATCATTTGGAGAATGAGTGAACTCCAAGAATGCAATACTGTTGAACATCATGGACACATTTTCTTTTTTCATGAGTAATAGGGAATAACCATACAATTGTTTATGATTCTTTGGAGTCTGACTTTTCATTGCTTTGGAATGGTGGAATAACAAGAATCTCTATAGGTGGTAAATATGGAAATTTTGAATAAATGAAATATAATTCAGAAATGGATTTTGAAGATTGGACAATGCACAGATTATTTGAGTAAGGATGTGTGGAATCTTTGAAGATGAGAGTTAGGAAGTGATAAACTGGAGACAGTTAATTAGCTTGTTTGTCTAAAATGGGCCATGAAAGCCTCAATGTGTCCATACTAGGAGCTGTGGATGTCACAGCAACTAAAAACATTCAACAGTAAACACTTAAGGTTTAGATATTAAGTTTAGGGGTTTAATTATTAGAGAAATTTCAAGTGGATTTTCCTCCAAAACAAATTCCCTTCTTACATTTATGCTGTTAGAAAAGGTACATTAACTTGATGCAAAGTGGTCATTCTAAAGTTGATTCTGGCCATTTATTTTCATTAATGTATTAGAACGTGATAGACACAGTGCCACATTTAGCCAGATTATTAGGTAACTAGCTGGATGATTAACTAGTCAATTATGGTTAATGAATAATATTTTGGGGAAATAATGAATACTCTGTATTATCTCTGAATTTACATGTTGAATATTTTGTTCAAATTAAATTTGCATGATTTCTATTAGTTAAAAACTACTCTTTGTTATTTTGGATGACACCATTGAAAATAGCCTTAATGATGCTACTTCTTTGTATTTTCATCATTGAATAATTCTCTTAAGAGTTTGCTGTGCCTAATGACCAATTTCTAATAAATAGAGGATGTAATAAAAGTGATGGATATTGTCTTTGGATATTGTCTCAGTTACTTTTTCATTGCTAGGACAAAATACCCAACACCCAAAGTGATAGGAGGAAAGGTTTAACTCACAGTTTGTAGAAGTTTCAGTCCATAGTTGACTGGCTCCAAGGCAGGGAAGCATGGTGGTGAAGAAACAGTCCATGGCAGGGTAGGAATAAAAAAGCCACAGCAGTGAGCCTTCTTTTGTTTATATCCCATTCAGGCTACAACAATATTGGTTGGTGCTACTCAGATGCAGAGTGAGTCTTCTGTCTTCAGTAAATCCATTCAGCCACACTCAGAACCACGCTAATACAACCAGAGTGCTAATCCATTTATCACACACTCATAATCCATGTTTATATACCCTGGATTCACCTACAGAACGTCCCACCTATGAGCACATGAGTCTTTGGGGGAGACAGCTAGATGCAAGCCATAACACTGAGTCACAAAAATACTGATTTTCACCTTTCAGTCTATCTCTTTCTTCCTTCTGTTTACTTTTTATTCTGGAGTGAGCTACCTGCCATATCATGGGCAGTATCACAGAAAATGTATGACAAAGACCTGAGCTAGGACTTGAAAACAGCTACATGAATGCGTTGGGAATACATCATTTTCTAGTCTTTTCCTGACAGAACTGAAGCCATAGTAGACACCGTCACACAGCCTTTTAAGAAATCATGAACCAGGGGAATATAATAAGCTATGCCAGGAAGCCTGCACCACAGAAACTGTGAGATAATAAATATTTATTGTCTTAAATTGTTAAAATTTGTTGTAATTTGTTATGGAGTATTATATTACAAATCCAGTTACATACATTGTACATTACATTAAAACCTAGTCAGCAGATGAGCCTTTACTTTTCAATAAGGAGGATGACACTGAAAATCTGAAATACCTTTGTCCTGTTTGAATGCATGCTAAAAATTACTTCTTTACCTAGGGCAGTTTGAAGCAAGATATAAAAAATGCTATTTCTTCTTTTTCATAATAAGAATACAATACACAATATAGTCATAGAAAATTCTCAATTATCCATTAAACATACAGGAGCCCTTCTATTGCATTTTTTGTTTTATTTCCCATTAGTATACTTGTCAACCATTAATAGAAAAACATGATTTTAAACATGAAATAGGACAAAAATTAATGAGTTTTGCCTCATGGCTCTTTTCGGTGTGTCTACATTTTAACTCTACTATACACAAAGTCTTTCTTCCCAAGTATTGCTAGTGGAATGGAAAGGAGAAAGGAGATGTTTCTAGATAAAGACGTAAAAGGATATTTTTAAGGCACAGAAGGGGAAATAAAAATCAAATAGAATCTAAAAGTGTTTGCTCAACTGGGATTTGTCTGATTCTTCATTCTGTTCAAAACTGCTCCCTCCCAGGGCTCCCTTGCCTATACAAATGTGGCCCATTTTCTATACAGATATTTTCTTTTTATTCCCTTTGCTAATGTTCCCCATATGCACGATCAAGCTTCACACCTTCTCACACTCATTTTGCCTCTTTTGGCTTGTGCTCTGTTTGCCTGCCATATGTAATGATACTTGCAATGCTTCCAAACCCAATTTAAAGTTTCAAATGTATCTTACCCTACACTTTGTATTTTTATACCTTAGGAACTTGGCAAAACTTTTCTTCATCAAAATCTAACTGATCTTCTTTTTTTTTTCCAGCTAGTTAATGTCAAAGAATCATTACTTTTTACTTTTTAAAAAATATATATTTGGCCCAACTCTGAGTTCAGAGAATGCAAAAATGTAGTAGTATATGTGAAAAATCCCTTTGTAGTACTGTTGGGGAAATCCTAATAGACAGGTGTTATCTTCAGGGGATCACTGATTAGTTCAGAAAGTTCTCATTTATTCTTTTCAGCTGACATTTTCTGTGTGCGATCTCCTGGGCTCAAGAAAGATTCTACAGTAAGTGGCAGTTTACCACCAAAGCAATGATCGCTTGTCACATGGGAGCTCTGATTTAATTTGTAATTCATAAAACTACTTGGAGAGATTAGCCCAAAACTAAAATCGTGCTTTCTAAATTGAGTGATATGTGTCTATGAATACAAACAAATGATTTCTTAAAAAAATTTATGTTGTCCAGGATGTCCCAGGCTAGGACAAATCTTACGCAATTCTTCCATGCCTTCTCCATTGTCTACACTCTAGGGCAAGTTCTACTCCCTTCACAAATCCTTCCTTTACACCCACATTGATCTCAACTTCCTTAATTTCAGGAAGCATTAATTGTCTCTCTCATTTTAGCTCTTAATTATATGCTCCATCTTAGCCTGAAATGTTCTTCCTTTTCTCCTTCTCCTGACAAACATGTGCTGCTTTTTAACACTCAAGGTAAACCTCACCTTGGAGTCATCCCTAACCAATCCCATCCTCCACTACAAATTACTACCAAGGGAGTGAGTAACCATGGCTCCTTCTGTGTACGAGCAAAGAGCAACCATTTCTCTCTTTGCTATCTGTTCTGCCTCCTCTATCTCTCCATTTCAGGTGAACTCCTTTCCAATCAGCTGTTCATCCTGTTTAATTCTGCCTCCCTGATGCCCAGCCTGGGGAAATGTCTGGAAAATGAAAGTCATTCCACTTATATTTGATTAAATAATGAATGAATGGATAAACGCACACAATAAATGAAGGAATGACTATAGGGAAATCAATTACTAGATTGTTATGTATATCAAATATTTATCAAGGCATATGAATCAAATGTTTATATGTACCAATAAGTCAAAAAATTATGTGGACGGATTAATCAGCTTTTGTTTTTAATCATCAGGGGCCACAAGTCACTTAGTAAAATGTATCAGTTTTGCTGGTGATATGTACATTTATTCCTTGCTAAATAAACAGAGGAAAAGAAAGTGCATTAGATCCTTGTGATTTTGTATTTAATTGAAGGAAAGGATGTTTTATTAATATTTTATATATTTTTAACCCAAACTTTTGTCAGAAACATAATTTACTGAACTTAAAGAAAGTAGGGAAAAATAAGAAATTACTGGGAGGATAAACAGAATAGTATTTTAAACCACAGCACTTGACATAGTTTTCATGTTTTTCATGTAGGTATTATCATGTGTTACATTTTTTACACTATTGTTAGATTGGTTACATCATACCCATAATAGATTGTCACACTGTAAGCTATTGAAATCTACCAGCCAAAGACCATGAGGACACCTCTGCCAGGGACAACATAAATTTTGTTTGTCTTGGTGCAGGGAAAGAGACTCCTTATCAGAGAAATCCTGGAGGTCTTAGCAAGAAGGACTGAGGCAAAACTTCGAGCAATCCCCATAGGGCTTAAAGAGATGGGACCATTTCTGAGTTGGATGCTTGATAAAAGCAGGACAATTTTCTCTGGGGAGTGAGAGGATCAAAGCAATGGTGCATGGTCTTTAGTACAATGCATATCACCTGGGTTAGTGTTCAGTTGTTTTGTGGTTGTAGAGTATTCTTATTGCTACCTTGTTTCAAGCATGACCACAGAGACACATCACCTTATCATTGGTTTTGTGTAGGTGCTGCTTATCATAGCCTAGATCACACTACCTGTTCTAAGGGCCAATTTCCACCTTCTGAGCTGTTTACTTATTCTTCTGCATTTACTGTTTCCCACTTTATGATTCTATAATGTAAAGTGCGAAGCACTATTGTAAATACAGCTTTTGTAAAAATAGAATCCCAGATATGGCTGTTAGAATTAAAGACGTGATCAATTTTCTTTGGTCTCTTCTACTGTCATATTTTTCTGCCCAATTGAAATACACTGGTTTTAAATATCAATGAGAGAAGCCCAGTCTGGGAACCAATGCCACGCACAGGCTGCCACCAGACTGGGAACAGCCAGACCCCAGCCCCTTCCGGTGCGTGGGCTGACAAACAAGAAGCACCAATATCCTTCCCCTCCATGAGTGACCAGCTTATCTGGAGAAACACAGGCTGTGATGATAGCTATTGAGGTGAAATGCAATTGGATGCCTGTGGTGCTTTGGTGTTTCACTGACACTGCAAGTCTAGGGCCAGTGGTCTGATCATCTGTTCAGAAGATAGCTGTACGCAGTGTGGCATCTAGGGGGACTCTCCTGAGGGTTGTAGCCATTGTTGATTCCCTATGGTCTTGTTTTGTAGTCCTGTATCATTTGCATTGTTTTGCTGGGCTGGGTTTTACTCTCTTTGTTTTGTTTGATTATGTTAATTCCGATGGTAGGAGCAGCTATTTCAAAGATAGCAAGATATATTATGGTAGCAATTTTGGATTTACTACTAGCTTGTTTTGAAGTCCTTAATGGCATTCATTGTCTTGTTTTCACTGTTTCTGTTCCGTTGTGTTCTGTTTGATTTTTACTATGTCCAAAGGTATCTGCAGTTATTTTGAAGACATCAAAAGGCATTATGGTAACTATCGTTGATTTCATAATGCTTTGAAGTCCTGTATCACTTACACTGGTTTGTTTTGATTGGTTTTATTCTTTTATCCTCTTTAAAATAAAAAAAAGTACAAAATATATCAATGAGAATATATGATACTGTACTATGGTTATTTAAAAAATTGATTATTTGATATACAAAAAGGATCTAATTTGTAACTTAATTTGAGTTTCTATAATTATTTGTAAGGTTAATTTTTTTTTTTTTTAGGACAGAGCTTTGCTATGCAGTCGAGGGTGGCTCTGAACTTACTTTGTAGCCCAGTAGGTTGGCCTCAAACTTGTGGTGATCCTTCTGCCTCAGTCTCCTGAGTGCTGAGATTATAGGCGTGCACCACTACGCCTGGCTCTAAGGCTGAATTTTTAAGAATGTGTCTTTTTGAAGTATGTGTTCATATTCTATCTTAATCTATTGAGGTTATGCATCTTATTGAATCTATGTTAGCTCTTTAAGTAGTAATTTCAGAATACTTTTACAGTTTAGTCTAAAAGTAGTTTTCAGTTTCTCACTCATTTGTGAACACTAAAATAAGATCTCAGAGATTAGAATAGTGTTCATTAGAGGCAGGGAAATAATAACTGTCAAGGAGATGAAAATGCTAATTATACTTATTTGATCATTATACCTTGTATACATGTATCAGATTGTCATACCTTGTCCCACAGATATGTACAAATACTATGTGTCAATTAAAAAGAAAAATCATTTTTAGCATATTAAAATTTATACAATTCAGCAGATCTTTTTCTATGTGCCTTCTATCCCGTCTTATTTTTATACAACATTTCAGTTGGTCAAATTGATTCTACTATTCAATTTCACTACTTAGTCTATCTGAAAGTATTTTGGGCCACAGTGAGAAAAAATTTTCTAAAATATTAGCATTATAGATTTTATTATATTTTTCAAATTCTCAACAGCTATTTGTTCATTTTTTAGATTAAGTAGCATCTTTGGGCCACATTGAATATTGTTTCTGATACTAAAAACAATGTGTGAAAATTTTGGAAATGATGCTTATGTAGACAAAATCTTAAATGATCTATTCTTTTAAATTTCCAAATGAGATATCCATTTTGCTCTAAACTCTGATATTTGTGATACCTTGTTATTCAACAATAGGCATGTGTTAGATTACTATTTTTCCAAATATTTTTGGTTGGAACTTCATGTAATACAAAAAGGCAATTTTTTGAAAGAAGATATGTCAACAGTGTAAATGAGCTTTTATTTGTATAATCTCGGCTTTAAATTAGAGCGATAAAATTCTAGACATTGTTCATTCTAAAAATGCACATAGGCAAGTCAAAATTCTTGAATGTTAGTATTTTACTTCTGGGTTTTTCCCAAATTAACTTGCAAAATAAAGTGAATATAAATGGAAGACAGCCCTAAGATGACTTGTACTGATTCTCCTGTCAAGTGTTTTGTATTAACTTTTATAACTGATTGCAGCTTTGAGGTCAAAGGTACTTACTCCGTGTGCTCAATGAATTACGTGTTTAAAATTGGTGAGACACATTCAATATTATTTTAAATATTAAAACTGAATGTCCATAATTACACATATCAACACAAATGCACATTTTGTAAGTATAAATGTAATTTTATACATTAACATGTACAGATATTAAATCTGTCACGCTGTTAGATGTGTAAACAGTGGCTGTTCCTCTGCTTTTGAGCGCTAGCCCCCACCAGAGAGCCTACCTTCGAATGTGACCTGCTGCATTCATTTGTGACAATCTCGTGGCATCGATCATACCCTGAAGCCAGCAACTGCAGCCCGTTCTGTTGCTCAGGACTTTCCCGGTCGTTATTTTTCAAGTCTTTCCCTGAGTACTTCCTAAAACATTTTTAATGCCACTCTATGGAAGCAGATGTAAATAAATTCCATTTTCACGGGCTTTTAAGTATAGCTTGCAGTTAGTGCTTTATTATTATTATCAGAGATGTAAAATACAATTCCTTTGTTTATGAAAGGTAAGGATTTCAGTGTTGCAATCTAGGAAAAAAAATTATAGTGGAACAGTGAAATCTCTCTTTTTTCTCTTTACTTTTTTTTTTTTTTGGCAAATAGATGGGAGGGAAGCGATCAACACTCTCTCTCCATGTGCTTCGACTTTCCTGTCTGTTTCGCCATTAGTATTCCATTAAGATTATGATTAATGGAAGCGCTCCTGAATTTCAAACATCTTGAAATCTAGCCAGTACTTGTTCTTGGGAGGCTAAATTGAAAACAAATAACAATAAAAATAAGGTGATGCAGGGTTTTAAAGTCTTTAGAGAAACCATCACTGTGATCTTTGTACCACTGCTGCGGAAAAGAGGACAACATTTCACATTTCTGGCATTGTTAATGACAACACGGCAACTGAAAGCGAGCGTGAATTTCTGGGAGTAGCATTAGGATCCAGGACTCCTGCTGAGCTCACCAGTTCCTTGCTCCGCACAGCTGCCTTCTCAGCTGGGGTTTTGAAATCAGCACTGTGAGAAAAGACAGAAATGACCATGATGCATGCTCTTCCATGTGAGAAAAGGTAATGTTCAATTAACGCTCCAGCCTTCTGCTTTCTAGCTGACGTATTCCTATCTTTTGTTTTTATATTTTCTCTGGATCTTCTTTTTTTTCCTTTTTGATTTCATGGAATAAGATGCCTGAATTAAAAATGTCTTCATCTGTGCACTTAATGCAAATAGTGCTTTATACTTCTCAAGTGTTTTTTTGGAGTCAGTAAGAATAGTGTGTACATCTGTACTCCCAGGATACCGACAGGGTTTGTGCTTACCTAGGTATGTTTGCATGCACCATAATAAAAACTCCACAAGTGTAAAAGAAGAGTCTGTGTGAAAAGCACTTCTATAATTCAGTGTATGACTTACTGAAAATTTATATATTTACTTTATCTGCTGCTTTGTAAAATTGTTGTGCTTTAATGATAGTTTGGTAGGTAAAAACAGTGATTGTCAATGAAACCATGGTTTTTAAGTTTTCTCAACACAAAAAGTAATATTATCTTCATTTTTAATTGCCAAAAAATTAACTTGGATTACGTGGATACAATTTTGAAAGAAATGTGACTTTGTAGAATTCTATTCTTCATAAGGTTATTTGATGTGCTTAGAGAAAAACTTCTAGGGTTCTTGGGAGTATCTTTTGATTGTCTTTGGAAATAGTTTATTTTCCTAGCCTAGAATGACCTGAAAAGATTGCTTCGTGATGTACGTGTGCATGTGTGTGTTTGTGTGGATGCTCAATTCCGTCTTGGGTCTTACGAATTTCTTCTGAGATTTTCATCAGCCTTTTGGTTGAAAAACTGAATTTTTTTGAACCTCAATAATAGTTTTAGGACTGCAGTTCAGGGGTTGGCTGTTCATTGGAAGGATGCCAATTAAAGAGATTTAAATAAATATTAACTTCCATCACTTTGATAATCACTCAATACAAAGTATTTTATAAACATTTATTATGTGTCAGCTGCTGGACTTGGCAACAGAGGCAAAAAGCTAAGCATATGGTTCACACGCTTAAGACATTAATAATCTAAATCTTTGGATCAATTAATTGTTTTGCGAAGAAGGATAGGATGTTTACTGTAGTGGAACCCATGTTACTGTAGTTTTGCAGAATTCATTGTGTTTGACCTTGAAGTAGAACAATTTTCTCCTGCCAGGTAATGGGTAGATTAATTTTTACTTACTCAGAAAACAATGCATTTAATAAGTGACTTTTGTATCAGTCAATATTGTAAACACTAGGGATACAGCAGCCACCAGGACTACCACAGCCTCTGCCCTCATGGAACTTACATTCTAGCAGGGAGGTGGACAGGAAGGAGGAGCACAGGATTCCACCCTTGTTTGTGAAGGATAAGGGAACAGCGGTAGTCTGCAAGTTGAAGCTGCTGGCTTGATACCATGGAAATTCATACCACCTGCTTGGTTTACGTATTGTGTGACACTGACCCAGAGGGAAAGAAAGAGCTACCACAAATACTTATAAACACTTTCAAAATAGTTGGAAGTGATTTCAAGCAACAAATAACTTGTATTAATGTAGTCCTTGCAAAGGCTGTGTTGCACAAAAACAGCATGAACAGATCATTTACATTACTCATACAGTGCAATGATTTTAAAGTTTGTGTATTCAGAGTTGGGTCAATTTTCATAGCAGTGGCTAACCTGATGCTTTCCCTTGACTTGACGATTGGCGAAATACAGAGGTTCTTTAACGTTCACTGCAATTACTATGTATTCTCTGTTGATTTGCTTCAGCTACTACTGGTACTGACTGCTGACATAGTATGCTTCCGATATCCCATCACTGAAAGAACCTGGAAAGCATTAAAATGTGACTTCATGTTACTTCTCTTTTATTTTGCATACTTGATTCTTCTATTTTGAAATTGCAGTGGAATACGTTTTTACTATCTTAATCCTTCCTTCCTTCCTTCCTTCCTTCCTTCCTTCCTTGTTTGTTTGTTTCCCTCTCTCTTGCAGACCTTCTTCTATCATCTAATATCTATCTTCAAATAAACGTCTATTCCTTTTGAGTCATATGCATGTATTTCAAATCTATTTCTTCATTATCAGTTCTGCTTTAACAGTTGAAAAAACTAAATTCTTGTGTTACCTTACAGAGAGAGAGAGGGAGAGAAAGAGAGAGAGAGAGGCAGGGGGAGAGACAGAGAGAGAGAGAGGAGAGGAGAGGAGAGGAGAGGAGAGGAGAGGAGAGGAGAGGGGAGGAGAAGAGAACCATATGGTTTAGCTCTGGAGAATAAGACTTACCCATAAATTTGCTTAGAGCTCTATGAAGGATTTGGTTTACCTGACATAAAGACTGACCTGACTCTCCTTTCTTTCTGGCTGGCACCCTGGAGTCCTGAAAATGATT
>RJWT010049129.1:0-11041 GCA_004365215.1 Cuniculus paca
ATCCTGGCCCAGGATCAATGTATTGGTCTCAGTGGGAGGACAGGGAAGGTTGCTGCTGGTCTCCCCCAGTTCTGAGACATTTTTATTTTTACGATAGTGACTTTGCTGTCTGAAACAAAGGAGTAGCCACAGGAGTTTTCCAACAGTGATTCATCCAACTCAGTCACAGCACTGATTAACAATCCAACTACAGCTACAGCTATTCCTCTGATGAACAGAATGCTGAACTTGAGACACGATTTATGTAGCTATTTCTCACCTTCGCTTTCCACATTCCAATCTTAGGACAACATTTAAAATCTTAACTTTGTTTTTAGGAGTAGCCAATAAAAGAAAGTGGCCATGCCTTTGTCACCATTGGAAGTCTTGTTTTTCTCTATAGAAACTGCTTTAAATGCAAAGTAAACATGTCATAAAAATCCAAGAAACATAGCAAAATGTATAAAGCAAGAACATTGGATTTAAATGAATTATAATTTAAAAATGGAAAATGACTTTGATTATGAATAATAGTCCCTGAAATAAATTTTTCTCTGTTTTATTTTTATTAGCATATGCTTGTACGTAATGATTACATTCATCATGGACCTTCAAATAACTTTTAGTAAAAAAAGAGTCAACATTGGGTACAAACAAATTTATTAGTAAAAATGTTCATTTTGACCTAGTTTTGGACATGCTCATTCTCCTTAGCACCAAAGGCATATTTTAAAATTCATGACAACATTGTAAGTCACTGGGACAACTAAGATTGCCTGAAAATAATTTTGAAATTAAAAATTTTAAAGATAAAAAACAGTTCAGCTCAGAGGTGGAGTGTGTGCTTAGTATGTGAGAGACCCTAGGACATAGCTTCTTCCTCGCTAGACCCTTCCCCAAGGGTGCAGGTGCTGATCCTCGGCACCAAAAAACCCCAAAACATAGCAAAACAAAAAACCCAAAAAACCAACCCCTCCAAAAAACCCCCAAAAAACAAGTGATCAAAAAGATTGACAATTGCATTTTAAATGGAGAAATCAAAAGCCGCCCCCAATCCTGAGATGTAGCTTAAATAAAACGAATGACAAACTATCCAATTTTGAAAAAAACAAAAACAACAACAAAAACCTAATCCGTGAGATATTAAACAAAGAGGAAAGGAAAACCAGTGTCTAATTCTGACCAGTTTGTCCCTTTGACTGTTATTTCATCTGCCAGTTCGCCTGGCAGTTGAAATGTACCTAAGGGATGAAGGATGCTGGTCGAGTTCCCATGGACCTCAGGCCTATGCGTATTTCCCATCCTTCAACTGTGTTGATCTGGCTCTGCTTGTGAGCCACAGCTGGTGTCCAATTTGGGGTTCTGGATTTTCTGTCACGGTTACTATACTTCAGCATGTGTCCTGCTTTTCCTTTGGGAACTCATTTCAGTGGGGCTGCATAGCCCCACTTGAGGAGGGAAAGTTCTTCACAGGATCATGCCAGCTGCTATGACTTGTATCTAGATGTACCACCAAAGCCTCATGTGCTCATAGGTGGGGCTTTCCAGAGCTGGCTGGATCTAGGGTGTGTGATACTGGGACTAAAGTAGGTATAGTATATTAGTCCACTGATCGGATTTAGCATAGTTCTGGGTGGCACCATCCAAAAGGTTGGTAGGCAATATGGGATAAAAGGGAAAGGCTGGCTGGCTGCTTGCTGCAGCTGCTCACTGCCTTGCTTCCTCCTGCCTGCCCTGCCACGGACTGTTTCTCTTCTGTAATGCCCTTCTGCCATGCTGCCCTGCCTTGGAAACAGCCAACTATGGACTGAAATGTCTATAAACCGTGAGCTGAAATAAACTTTTTTTCTTTAACTTTGGGTATCTGTTATTTTGTCTCTGCAACACGAAAAGTTAGACACTAGCCAATACTTGAAGGAATGAAATGATTAGGAAATGGCCATTTTATTACTATCAATGAAATAATTGACTCAGGCCAGGATTATTGTTGGACCTGTGGGATTTTGTTTCCAATGATGTTAAGCCTGCCTCTAACCAACCTAACCCTAATTCAGGTTTATAGAAAAGGTAAAGCAGCCATGCTTGGGGAAAATGCTTGTAATCCTAGTACTCTGGAGGTTGAGGCAGAAGGATCACAAGTTTGAGCCCAGCCTGGGCAATTTAGTGACTTAATGAGACTGTCTCAAAAAATAAAAAAGGCTGGGAAAGTAACTCAGTTCGAAGGCCATGGGTTCAACTCCCAGTAACCCCTCCCACATACAAGTCAAAAAACAAGCAAACAACAAAGGATGGAGAGATTAATCGATGCCCTGAGGAAACAGTGAGATGCATGACAAAAGGTGGGATATTACCAAGATAAAATGTCTCCTGTCTTCCACAAAGTCAACATCCTGGGGGAAAAATAAGATGAAACTGTGAGATTAAAGGAATTGTTTTAGGGCTGGGGATGTAGCTCATCAACACAGAGCCTGCCTGACAAATTTGAGGTCCTGAGTTTGATTCCCAGTACCAACAAACAAACAAAGGAATTGTTTTAGACTAAAAGTGATCCAAGAAACAAAACCAAATACCAGGTGAGTTCTCTGGACCCTAGTTCAGACACCACGAAAGACACTTTTGGAACCAATGTAGACTTGAATGTGTACTGATTTAAAGATAATAGTAGGGGGCCATTAGGAGGCCAGGGATTTAGCTCAGCAACACAAGCACCTGCCTGGCAAGCTTGCGGTTGTGTGAGTTCAACCCCCGGTACCAAAACAAACAAACAAACAAACACACAAACAAACAGTGTGTAAAGATAATATTAGGCAGTTAGTACTGATTTTGTCAGATGGGATAATGGTATAGTGGGAACTATCCTTATTTTTTGGTGCTGCATGCTGAAATATTACTGTCAGGATGTTTGAAATTTACTTCTAAATAGTTTAAGTTCATTTGCTTATCCTATTTTTTCAGTCTATTTCAAACCTATCTTCAAAAGATTTAAAAATTGTATTGCAGTGCAAATGAAAACCTTTATACTTCTTAATAGTCTAGTTGCAAACAGCAAAAATTTAGGGACTGCGACTGATTTAGAAAGAAAAGGGCTATGCTACAAAATGCTGACTTTATGGCTTTCACAGCAACAGTAACCAGAGGGAGATGGGGTAGGGTCTGGGTGTGAAAGGGCGTGGTTTAGCCGCAGTGCAGGAGGTCCTCCAGGCAGGTGGCCCACCAGTTCCTATGGGAGCCACTGACTGGGTTTATGGTTGGGTTTATGAAGTTCATTCAACACTTTGACATCTGCACAAGAAATACTTGTGTAAAGGTGAGCGTGCCCTTAGAAAATCTTTAAAAGCAAAAGAGAGCAACAAAGAAACCACCAGGCCCATACAATCCACGTGGAATCTACCAATTCCCCTCCCCCTTGACCTTCTGATTTTACTGTCTCCTCCCTGGGGCTGACTTTGAACATAGGTTGCCCTTAGATTGAGAAGCTATGACCTTGGCTGCTGAGAAAGGCTTGTATGACTTTGAACAGGTTACTTGCTTCCTGGGACATTAGATTTCTCAGCGGTAAATAGAGGTGACAAAAATCTGTCTCCTAGGCATTGTCTTTTAGATAAAATTCACATAATGTAAATTAACCATTTTAAGCAAACACTTTAGTAACATTTAGCACATCCACAATGCTGTGCAACCATCATCACCATCCACGTGTGGAACTTCCCAAACCAAAACTCTGCAACCATAGAAAATAATTTCTCATACGCTCTCATTCCACCTCCTGGAAACCACCTTTTTATTTTTTGGTTCTATAGATTTATCTGTTCTGAATATTTCGTATAAATGGTACCATACATACTTGTAGTCCCAGAACTCTGGGTGGTTGAGACAGAAGGACTGCAAGTTTGAGCTTAGTCTAGGCAACTTACTGACTTGGTGAGACACTGTTTCAAATTAAAAATAAAAAGGGTGGGATGCAGCACAGTGCAAAGGTCCTGGGTTCGATTCTAAGTACTGTAAAACAACCCCACAAAAACAAAGCAAAACAAAACAAAACACCACAGCACAAAACAACCTCCAAATAACAATAACAAGAAACAAACAATAGGTGACATTTTGTGTGTGGCTTCTGTCAGTTAAAAATATATTTTCAAAGGCTTATCCATGCGGTAGTATGAATGGGCACTTTTTTCTTTTTATAGCTCAATAATAGCAGCACAAGTACCTGCTGGGAAGTGCAAAGTTGTGAGTTTAATTCGAGGTACCTAATAATAATAATAATAATAATAATACTCTTATCCACAGTTTCATTTTCTGATGTTTCAGTGACCCTTAGCCAACTGTGATCTGAAAATATTAAATGTAAAATTTTAGAAACAAGTTATAAAATTTAAATAACTTTTATTACTACATATTGTTATATTATTCTATTTTACTGGTTATAGTTGTCAATCACTTATTGTGGCTAGTTTGTAAATTAAACTTTATTGTAAATTTGTATGTAGAACAGTATATGTGAGGTCTTGTACCAGTCGTGACTTTGGGATCCTCTGGAGTCCTTGGAATGCATCCCCCATGGATGAAGGAGGATTGTAATACCACAATGTGATTATCCATTCACTTAGATGGTTCCTACCTTTGAATATTGGGAATAATACTACCATCAACATGTGTATGTAAGTATTTGTTTGAGTCTTGCTTTCAATTCTTTTGAGTATTTACTTAGGAATGAAATTGCTGGGTCATATGTCAATTCTATGTTTAACTGTATGAGGAGCTGCCCAACTATTTCCCATAGCATCTGAACCATTTTACATTTTCATTAGCAAAATTTGAAGGCTACAACTTCTCCATGTCCTCGCCAACATTTATTATTTTCCATTTTTTAGGATATAGCCATATTAGTGGGTATAAAGTGATATCTTATTATAATTTCTATTTGTATTTCTCTAATGACTACTGATGTTTACTTAACATCTTTTCATGTGCTTTTTGACCATTTGAATATTGTCTTAGTTACTATCATGCTGCTGGGACAAAATACCCAAAACTCATGAGTTAAAGAAGGGAAGTTTATTTTGGCTAATAGTTTGTAGAGGTTTCATAGTCAGCTGGCTCCAAGGCAGTCACAACAGAGGAGTGTGGCAGAAGAGAAACAGTCCATGGCAGGGTAGGCTGGAAGTAGAGTGGGCCAAGAGAGGAAGAGGCTCTCTCTCTGTCTCTCTCTCAACCTCTCTCTCTCATCTCTATCTCTATCCCTATCTCTATCTCTATCTCTATCTCTATCTCTATCTCTATCATCTTTATCTCCTCTATCTCTCTCATTCTCCAGGCCACAGCCACAGTGACTGTTATGGTTTATATCTAGGTGGCCCCTCAAGCCTCATGTAGTCATAGAGGTGGCTGAATCTAGTATTTGTGATTGGTTTGTTGTTTAGCTCTGGGATTAGCGGTGTGAGTGCTGCACCCACCCAGGGGTAGAGCCAGCATACAATATAAGGGAGGGAAGAAGGCATGTTTTCTCTCTTCCCCTCTCTCTTTTTCCCTGTTAGCTCTTGCCACTTGTGGGCCACCATGAGCAGCTGTCCCCTCAGTCACACCACCCTGCCTTGGAGCCAGCTGAATATTGACTGAAACCTCCAAGAACTGTAAGAAATAAACCTTTCCTTCCTTCATTTTGGGTGTCAGGTATTTTGTCTCAACAACAAGAGAAAAGTAACCAAGACAGTGACCTACCTCTTCCCTCCAGGCGTCATCTCCCAACATCATACCCATCTGTAGACTAATCCAGTATCACACACTCATGATCTAGTCACCTCCCCAGAGCCCCATCTATGAGCATATGAGGCTTTGGGGGACATTTTGGATATAAACCATAACATGTATCTTGTGTGGAAAAATATCTGTACAAGTTCTTTGTCCATTTTAAAATTGGATTTTTTTTTTGTTATTGAGTTGTAGTTATTTACGTATTCTGGATATAAATCCCCTACCAAATGTATGATTTACAAATATTTTATTCCATTTTGGATGTTGTCTTTTTACTTTTGATAGTTTTTTGATGCACATAAGATTTAATTTTTTTCATAAGATTTAATTTTGATGAAGTTGATTTTATCTAATTTTTATTTTTGCAACCTGTGGTTTTCTCTTAGTGGAATATTTAAGAAAACATTGTGAAATTCAAGGTCATGAAGATTTCTGACTATATTTACTTGTAGCAGTTTTATGGTTTCAACTTTTAAATATATGTCTTTGATCCATTTGGTATATGGCATTAGGTAAGGATCCAATTTAATTCATTTGTATGTGAATTTCCAGTTTTCCCAGCATCATTTGTTGAAAGCACTATCCTTTCTCCACTGGCATCCATGTCATAAATCAATTCATCATATGTGTGAGCACTTTTTTCCAGGCTTCTTACTCTAGTCCATTAACTGATATGTTTATCTTTATGTCAGTACCATAACATTTTAATTACTGTAGTTGTTAAGTTATGAAACCAAGAAAAATTAATTCTTTAACTTTGTTCTTCATTTTCAAGATCATTTTGACTATTTGAGTGAGGCTCCTTAAAATTTCAAATAAATTTTTGTCACTGCTAAAATGTTATTGAGATTTTGATAGGGATAGTATCGAATCTGTAAATTGCTTTGGGTAGTATTGTCATCTTAACAACATTAGGTGTTCAAATTCCAGCTATGAACTGAAACATCAACAAATTGTAAGCTAAATAAGTCTATACTCCTTTAACTTTGGGTGTTGGGTATTTTGTTTCAGCAACAAGAAAAGTAACTAAGACATGATGTTAGCTATGAGTTGTTCATATACTGCCTCTATCAAGTTGAGGAAATTCTGTTTTATTCTTTGCCAAGTATTTTAGTCATGAAAAGGTATTGGATTTTTCAAGTGCTTCTTCTGCATGAATTGAGATGATAGTAGGTTTTTCTGCTCATTCTACTGATATGGTGTATTACATTGATAGATTTTCTAGTGTTGAACCATCCTTGCATTCCAGGGGTAAATCTCTCTTGATCATGTTGTATAGGTCTTTCAGTGCTGACTTCAGTCTTTTAGTAATTTTTTGAGGATTTCTGCATCTATATTCAAAATAGATATTGGACTGAAGCATTCTTATATTGTCTTTGCCTGATCTTCGTATTAGAATAATGCTGACCTCATAGAATGAATTAGAAAGTGTTCCTTCTGCTTGACTTTTGCAAGGAATTTAAGAAGGACAGAGTTTAATTCTTTTTAATTCTTTAAATGTTTGGCAGAATTCTCTAGTGAAGATATCTGGTCCTGCGCTTTTCTTTGCTGGGAATTTTTTTTTTATTATAGGCCTATTCAGATTTCTATTTCTTTTTGGTTAGTTTTGGTAGTTTGTGTGTTTGTAGGATTTGTCTACTTCACCTAGGTTATCCAGTTTGCTGGCATAGTATTTTATTATAGTCCTTTTTATTTCTGTAAAATGGATACTAATGTCCCCACATTGATTTCTGATTTAGTTATTTGTTTTTCTCTTTTTTCTTAGTCAATGTAGGTAAAAGTTAATTGATTTTGTTGATTTTTTCAAACAATCAAGTTTTTGTTTTGTTTTTTCTCTGTTGTTTTCCTATTGTCTCTCTAATATGTGTGTGTTATATTTTTTAATTTAATATTTATTACTTTGTTCTGCCTCCAGAATCAAGAGAAATAAATTTCTTTTCTTTAAAAATTACCCTGTCCATGGTATTCTATTACAGCAGAAGAAAAGAGACTAAGGCAGGGCCCTACAGAGCCTTACCTTGGTTCATGAACTTAATTCTTAGCATGATTCTGGTCACAAAATTCTTTCCACAATTGCAATTGTGGTTACCACTGTATCTCCAGATATACTCAGGGAAACATAACTCAGTTCATAGAAAACTGGATAATTTCTACTCTTCAAATTTGTGATTTCTTTTTTATTTGTCTGTTTAAGTCTGCTGTTGAACCACTCTAGCAAAATTTTCTTTTCTGCTATTTTACTTTTCAGATACAGAATTTCTCATTGTTTCCCTTTTATAATTTCTATCACCTGTTATATTCTTTACTTGTTCATACCTTACTTTTTGGTTTCCTTTAGTTGTTTGTCCATGACCTCGTTGAGTTCATTGAGCATATTTAAGTTGGTTGACATAAAATATCAGTAACACCAGTATCTGAGATTCTTTGGGGATACTTTCTAGCAATATCTTTTTTTCTTTGTCCTGTGAAAGACATATATTTTCCTTTTTCTTTGTATGTCTTATAATTTTTAATAAAGTGAACAATCTTAATGTTACAGTGTGGTAAGTCTGGAAATCAGATCCCCCACCCTTCTTAGGATTATCATTGTTGATTGTGGTTGTCTTCAGTCATCCATGACTTCTTTCATTTTCATTTCTGCAAAGACTGTATTCCTTGTGTGCGGCCACTGAAGTCTCTGTTCCTTTATCTCAGTGGTGCCAATAAATACTGGCAGCCAAAAAGTAGAAAATTACTCTGCCAGTCTATGCAGATTGGCTCAGACCCAGGGTCCTCCTTCATTACTCAGCCAAGCCACACACAACTCTGCTTCTGTCTTCACTTCCTGCTTATGTGGTTCCCAGGAACCTATCAGATCTTTTCTGATCATGTCTCTAGCCCTGTGTATGTGCATTTCACTCCTGATAGTTTGGTACTGTATCTGTGGCAGTTCATTAAAGCTCTTTTTGCTTCCAGAATCTTTCTTCCTAGTGTTCTAGTTTCTAGACTTTTGGTTATCCCTTCTTCTTGCCTTGTCTGTCCCTTTCTCCAGGCAGCTACAGTTAGTGAATTTTTTTTATTGTTTGTCATTTTGAGACAGGGTTTCGCTATGTAGTTCAGGCTGGCCTTGAACTTACTTTGTAACCCAGGCTGGCCTCGAATTCACAGCAATAATCCTGCCTCAGCCTTCTGAGTGCTGGTATGACAGACATGTGCCACCATGCTTGGCCCAAATATTTTTAAATGTGTTCTATGGATGCACACAGAGTGCCACTCCAGCTTCAGAGGAATGATATGAAGGTCAACCTCTATGCTGGTCCCTCAGGGAACTAAAGATTGATAGAAATGCACCCCACTCTTTTTTTCAGAACAACATCTACATCACTGTCCATGTCCAGCAAGCTGTACCGGGAATGCAGGCTGCCATCCACTTGGCCACTGCTGACCTGGTAAATGGGGTATGATAGGTGGATAACAAAAACACCACAGGCTTCTTACTGAATTTAGCACCTTATCTCTTCATTGAGCACTCCACTAGTTGCTGTCAGTTTTTATTTGATTCCAGAGTTCCTAAAGTATTGCTTCTATTACTATTTGTCATTTTAATGGTTGTTTCTGTGGAGGAGTCAATTCTTCGAGTTCCTTAGTACAGTTACACCTTGGTACAACTGCTTTGAAATTTATTGAATTTGGTACTTGACACATTTTGACATGAAAATTTTGTTCAGGTATTCATCATTTATTTGGTACTACAAATGCACGTTAGAACATGTTGGTGTTGATTGACTTGTGACTCACTACCTTTTCAGCCAAAACAATTTGCTTGGCACTTGTCATTGTTTGGTACTTGTGCCTCCTGGAACCAATCAACAATGAGTACCAATGCATCACTGTATTCCATTTCTGTGACATTACTCTATGGACCTCAGGTTTTTAAAAAACTTTTCTACTATGGAAAAAGGGAAAGATCTACATGAGTAGGGAGGGTATTTTAATGAACCTTCATGAATCATCAACCTGTCATAAAAACTATCCACTCAACCATTGTCAAGGACTTACTAAGAGCTGTATACCATGTGCCTCATGCATTATTTTGTCTCATTTTTGCAACAGTTCTGCAAGACAGGTATCAGTATTCCCATTTTGCAGGTGAGAAAACAGAAACTGAGTTTCATAATTTTCCTAAGGTCATATGCAAGTTCTGGAACCAAGACCTGAACTTGTGTCTATTTGAGATCAGACTCGTAACTGAAAATGGTAAACAGACCAATCCTCTTTTCTCAGAAGTTCATTTGACACTGACAGCAATTTGACTATGGAAGAGATAATTAAATTTCATTTAAATTTACTTCTTGTCATCCATTTAGAGAGGATTATTATGATCCCATAACTCGTAGAAGGTAGATGGGGGATCCTGTGGCACATTCAGGCCAATCTGATGTTTCATTACAGGGTTTAAGCATTTAATTGTCAGTGCTTTCCTTCACAACTCTCTGCCTGCTGCCAAAAGTTCTAGAAACTTGTCCTGAGATCCTGGTTATGGGTGATAGTTTGGAAACTTCTGTGACCTTGGGTCTTGAGTGACAATGACTTCAGTGAAGCACAGCCCTTTGCCAACCTTCACTATCCATGTAAGGTGTTTAAGAAACAAACATTTGTTGTGATAAACTGCAGAGATTTTAGTCTTGTTTCTCACTGCAGCATAACCTAGCCTATCCTCAAAAGTAATTCAGTGTTATCATGTATTATAGATAAAGAATCTGAGCCCAGTGTCATACGACAAATTTAGCTTAGAAATAGGATGGATTCCACATCTCTAATCTCCCGTCATACATTCTTTCCTACGAGCTGCTGACAGAATACATAGCTTTTGGTAAAGGGCTAAGCTGACACCTCCAAGAGTCCTGTTGTGATGCCCAAAGGTATCTTTTTCTTAGATCTCTTGTCTCATGAATACATTGTGTCAACTAGAGAAGTTTAACTGAGAGACTCAGCAGGGAGCCAGGGTTCTTACTTTGTAAATATCCTCATCCTGTGCAAAGAAGGGCAAGGACATTTTGTGAATGTTACACCCACCCTGAAGGTGAGGGGGAGGGTGGCCTGTGTACAATTTGAGGGTAGAGAAGAGGCTTGTTTTGGCTCTTTTGCTCTGGCTGCTGCCTTGAAGTGCTGTCCCTGTGCGGTGCCACCTTGCCTTGGATCCAGCTGATTATGGACTGAAATCTCCAGAAACTGTGAGCTAAAAAAACCTTTTCTTCCCTAATTTTGGGTGTCAGGTGTTTGTCTCAGCAAGGAAGAAAGTAATCAAAACAGAGGTATCTTTTTCTTA
>RJWT010049130.1:0-11041 GCA_004365215.1 Cuniculus paca
TGACTAGTACGAAACTGGTACTGTGAAAAAGATCTCTGTTGAGTCCGTTCTTTCTCCATCCTTTGGCTAACATTTCTTGGCTGTAATGCCACTGACACAGCTTCCCCTTCACTTCCTCCCTGTCTCTTCTGCCTCTCTTCTTTCTCCTTTTGTCTATGTGTGTTGAATGTCTAGGTTGAAGATCTCTTTGACACCTATTATGGGATATATGGCAGTAGAGAGAAAACCTAGGGAACTCACTAGCTTGACATTTCTCAAATTGGAGGTCCCCAGCTAGTCAGTCTTCCTTTTTCTATATTTCAGAGTCCTTTTATGATTGTCCATTGTAATCTTTCCATCATGTTCAATTGTATTTATTGGAGAAGAATATCAAAGTCTTTGCATATTTAAACGTAGGATAATACTTTTTTTACTCCCCTATTCTTTACTTAGAATAAAGGTTTAACAGTTGTTGTAAAAGAATAACCTAAGGTAATTTGAAATTGAATTAAACAAATAATTATTATGTACCCACTGTGTACATGTCAGGTGCTTGAAAGATACTTAGATTTCAACACTTAGAGATAACAAAACAATCTCATGTTCTACTCAAGGAAATAGACACAGCAATAGATAATGCTAGGTCATAGAGGCCAAGCTTTCTTGAAGCTTGTTTAAAATGTGACAGGAAAATAGATGAAAGAGCAGGTACCAGTGCCTGGTCAGGAAGACAGGGAGCCAGAGATAAGCCAATCCAGGAAAAGAAATGATGTGGATCCTGATGGATATGTGAGAATAAAATCAGAGGACAGTAGTCCAGGCAGAGAAAAAGTATGAGAAACAATTTAATATGTAAAGATACCTAGCAGCATGGAAACAGTAGAGGACCCCTATTTTTCAAAGGTTATTGGGCATATGGACTTAGATTGGGTCAAGATTATAGAGTACGAAACGGATTGCCAAGGGCTTCCTTTCTTGGAAATTTTATAAGAAAATCTTCACAGGAATACTCTACCATGGAAACTTAGTCCCCCTCTCCCTGTATTTTATATATCTTTCCATTTTTATGTTTTACACATCAAGTACTCAAGTACAAAGGCTTAAGCTTATCTCCCTCAGTTTGTGGCTTTTTGTCTTCACCATTGCTTTATATGGTAGATCTCTATAAATTTGTCTTGCCTTCAGTGGTAAGTCCCTACTCCTATTCTTTCTCCATGGCTATATGTTCTAAAATCCTGACACCTGGCCTTGAATGTATATGCACCCTTGTAAAATGATCACTCTTGTTTTGCATGTGTCTTCAATTTGCATAAATGATAGCTATTTCTTTCTCTTACAATGAACTGTGTGCTATGTATACATCTTGTTATTCCTTTTGACAGTCCCATAAAAATTCTAGGGAAAGAATCCACTACAACTTAGTGATATTCTCTCAGCTTATCATCATCTCCCTCCTATAATAAGCAACACAGCAGTGATTCTCGCTTGGGTTTCTTTATGAAGAATTTCTCATAATATAGCCCCAGGATTGGAATGTTTGTTTATGTGTATGTGTACTCAACTGCACCAAGATTGACAGAGTGTTTTCCCAAATGGTTGCCCCAGTTTATTCTTTCCTTGTTGGAGTACAAGATTCTTGTCTGAACATTCCTTGCCAACATTTGATATTATATAAGGTATCTCATGGGCTGCTGTATTTTACATTTCTCTAACTACTAAAATATTTGTATGTTTCTTCCTGTTCTTTTCTCAAGGCCTAGAAATGGGGAAAAGAATGCTAGCTTACTTTTATTGAGTACCTTATATATGTGTTTTTCGTATTTAATACTTACTATTAATTTGTGCTGAAGGCATTACTGCTATCCTATTTTTCACATGAAAAATTAGAATATTATGGGTCACTCATCTAAGTTTACACAGAGCTTTGCTCTACTAATCTCACCTGTCTGGCTCCAAAGTGCCAGTGATTAACATATTGCTTTACTCTGGGCACTATATTTTTTAGTGAAGAGGTTAAGGGCAATTCTGTTCCCCCTCAAAGTAGAAGTAGGAGAAATTGATGGGAGAAACAAGTACAGCTTTATTGCTACTACAGTTTCCCGAAGTGAAGCAGAATTTGAAAACATGGTTACAGGGCATATGAATTAGGTCAGACCTGACATCTCCCTTCCAGGTTCCGAGTGATTACAATTTGCTCACAAACACTCATCGTGCCTTCTTTGTGCAGAGTATTGTAAAGAGATGGTGAGGGCTTGTTATATTAATTCAAAAAGCATCATGCTTTGAAGGAATTTTCAGTCTAATAGATGATGAAGGCACAAATAACCACAGTTATAAGCAGAATGTTGTAAGGTTGTGGCCAGACCTAATCCTTTTGAGGCACCTGCTGTCAGACTCCCGATATACTCTGTCTCTCTATATAAGAGCAGGTGGGAGTCAGCATCACTATTATGCTGTTTGTATTACATTCTGAAGGAGACTGTCTGATATTTAAGAAACCTACACCACAGATATTGGAGGGGGAGGAATATTGATGACTCTACTAATGAAAATTGTAGCACCTAAAGTATGCTGAAAACTAATTTAGAAAACTAGGAGCATTACGCACTTAAGGCTAGTTTCATATTAAGCTCAAAAATAAATACACTGATGGCATCCAGAAGGGATAAACTATTGTAGACTGGACTCCTGTCAAATCAGTGAGTTGTTGTGAAATTTAATGTCCCACATCATTTTTATTCTTTTCCCTAATAACTCTCAGAGATGTTAAAGCAATACTTGGAGAGAAAAGTTTCAAAAATTATTTAAGAACTACATTTTAAAAAAAATATATTTTATTTATAGAACATTGCCTATGTGCTTGACAACAGACTTTGCACATATCTATTCATTATTTAATTCTCATACAACCTAGAAAAGTACATACTATTGTGCCCATTTTAAAGATGAGAAAATAAGGATTAACAAGGTTAAGTTACTTGATCAAGTTCACTAAAAACTTTGTGGCACCTCTAGAAACTGAAGTCAGCCTCCATAAATCTAAAAGCAAGATTTTTCACTCATGAGTTTAATATGAACTAAGGTAAAAAGGAAAACATTAGAGTTTGTTTCAAAGTTATGTTTATGAGGCATTTAAATCCAGAAAAAATAGTAAGTTATACTCAGAGAAAACAGGGTAAAATGAACTTGAAAAATGGAAACAAGGGAAATCACAAAGGAGAGACTATCTATCTTTGTTTTTTCACAAGTCTTTAATAAATTATTCTGGGTTTGTACAAATGGTTTCTATATTCCAGGGAGATCAGAACCAGAGATTGGCTTTAAAAAAAGACTAATAGATTAATGGGTGAAATATATTGCAGTACTAAATAGCTTTCATCATTTCATTACATAAAATACGTAGAGGCTATGTATTGCCATTTCCCAGACATGGGCTCTATTGCTAGGCTCTTAGGTCTCTTGGGTCAGTCCAGTAATGGATCTGGGTGCCTCTAAACCAATTCATCTCAGGGACTGGATGACATTTATAGGAAAGTTAAAGAAACCTTTGGCCTAGTTGAAAAAAACTCTCAAAGTAGAAAATGTTGCTTAAATTTACAGCTACAAGAAAAACTGGGAACAAGTTAAAAAGATTCAAAAAGCCTCCCAGGCAAGGCAGCTACAGGATAGTGCAGCTGGCCGTGTTTTAGATGGAGAAGGAATCAAATGACTTTTCTAGCATCTTTGATTAAGGTCTTTAGAAGTAGAGGTCATTGGAATTTTTGTTTGGAGAACAGATGATGTAGAAGAGGCCGGAGAAAATAGAAACGTAAGGCTGCGTTGCATGATTTTGTTGATCAAATCAGTGAAAGTTGCCAATGAGAAGCTGAGAGCAAGGCAGGTGAAGGGCAGTGGACTCATTACTGTAGTCAGCAAAAGGGTGAAATTAATTGCGATGGAAGCCTGTCTGCAATGCATGAGGTATTTGAACAAGTGAGATGTCTGCATCCCTCCATCTGTAGGTAAAATGAAAGTTAATAAATAGAGTGGTGCAGACTTTTGAAAGCGTGTCTGCTCCTGTTTAATCAGTGAAGTATTTCTTTTAGGCAAGAATGGAAGGAGAGAGAGAGATGGCTACCTTCTTTGTCTCAGCAGTTTCAACATATCCTTACCTTTCTTTTGCACGTTTTCTTATTTATTCTGTTCTCTTCCTTCTAGATTTTTTACTTGAAAAACAGGTTTCATGCATTGTTTCCAAATTCACAACACTGAGGCAACCTCTTCATATACAAGTTCTCTATAGGGAGCTGGCCTCTGAATACTATGTATAAAAATAAGAACTGTATTTAAGGTGGAGAAAAAATTAATCCTACTTCTTTGCCTCCTTCGGTTCCTCTGTGCTGTGCATTGGGAACATGATGAAGCCACAGATTTTACTATAAAGAGATTTATATTCACTAGGAACAGAAAGAGGCAAATCCAAATCATGGTCTGTTGTGGAAAATGCTATAATTAGCAGGATATACAAGGTATGTGGAAGTGCAGAAGAAAGAATAATTCATTCCACCTTTTGCTAACACGGTATGTTGAGTTGAATGAGGTATGAAATTAGGGAAAACTGATGGAGCAACTTTGAAGTTGATCTTTCATGTTTGTTTTATTTCTCATTTTGCATCTCCAGCACTCATATATACAAGAAAGAATATGACCAACAGTGTATCCTTTGGGTATTTTCACTAGTTTCAAAGCCTAGATCTAGTCCTTATAGGACTGTGATCTGGAAAAGTTATTTGACCTTTCTGTACCCTGGTTTCCTGCTCTGTAAAAGATGATACAATGTAACCACTTCATAGGATTATGATTGTCAAAGTTAACAGTAAATAAATAGGAAAGACTTAGAAGCAGTGCCTAGCACATTGTAAGCTGTTACAAGAGTTTAACCAAGTTTAACCAAAATCACTACATTGTATATGGAAATGCAATTCAATTTTGATTAAATTTGATTATTTTTGCTGTCAATGATCACTTAATAGAGAGAAATGTTAAACCTTGCCATTATCCAATCTGTAATGTATCTACCAAAGCCATCAAGTTGTTAAATTTAAGAAAGAAGGCTAAAAAGTACGTATTGTCTTTTTAAAAATAACCAACAGAAGTTTCATGGGTTTATACTTGTTTCATAAGTCATTTGGCCTAAGTTTTCACATCTATGAACTCTGACATGTAAAACAAAGTGCACCCTCACCCTAGAGTGGGATACATCAACACTCATATCTTAACCTCAGGTTGATACAAATATAAATTGATTCTGCAATTGTGCTTTTGAGTGTTGGTGTTCTCTCCAGAAGTTGGGCAACGCTCTTCCTTCATCTGTTCCTGTTTGGCCAAGCTCATCTAACGCTTGATCTCCTTATTTTTTTTTAACTTTGTCTATTTAGGATTGAGTGTGCTTATATAGAATGATTACATTCACACCAACTTTTATCATATCTTCATCTACATGAAACCAGGGGACAATAAAATTTTCAAAGAAAATGTCTTTTTTTTTTAAATCACAAACTTATGAGATGGTAAATTTTATCATTCCACTCTATCAGTTATTGAATAATATGTGGTCAAAAAGTGATTTCACTTTTTGAGCATTTCTTCTTGGCAGACAATTTTTGAAGCATATTTAACTGCTAGTAAAATTATCTTTCTTGACAAATTAAGTTAATATTAGTGGAGATTGAGTACAGTAAAATAGTTAAGATATCTAAACAGTTTGGACAATGTTTGGGGATTAAAGTTCATTCAGTATGTGTTAGCTATTAATATGCATTATTTTTAAAATTAGAAATAGTGTATAATAAATAAAAATATAAAATGAGATTATGCAAACAAGATATATAAAAATATTGAGTGCAATGTACCAGACATTGGGAATAAATGTTTTTACATGGTGTTTCTTATTAAATCTTCACAAAAACTTATGAAGTAAGGGCTATTTTTATCCACATTTAATAGATAAAAAAACAAAAGATGAGAGCAGCTATATAAATTGTTAAGTGACCCACAACTGGGAAGTAGCAGAGCTCTGATTTGAGCATAGGCAGTGTGACTACACAGAGATCATTGCTAGCCACTACATTATACGCATTTTCCAATAAAAATAGGTAATTGGCCAGAGCACCATTTTAACCATTGATCGGATACTAAGTTTTGATCAAAGTCTCTGGCTAACAAAACCCAAGATGGAAGTAATCTGTGCTACATAATTTTTATGGAAAGACATCCATTCCTCAAAGAAGACAAAGTTTCACTAAGTTCCAAAAGAAACATCATGTGAGACTACATGGAGAAGGCCGTGAGTGTCATGGTAGGCAATGTCCCAACAATAACTTTGAATGAATAAAAAGCTATTTTCATAGAACTATTTCCCATGTGAGTCTAAGGCTCATGCCAGAGTCCCCAGATTACTTGCAAATGTTATAATGGGCAATAAGCTAAACTGAATGTGATCTATGTATGTCACATTTTATTGACTTACTTATCTCTAACCATTATGTAGTTAAAATGCCTAGAGAAGTATAATGTATCCTTGTGTTGTAGTCAGGGGTTGCAAGGAGAACAATTACATACAAGACACATAATTTATAGTATTATTTATGATGGTCACCCAAGGAATCAAATACGAAGAAAGTGTAGGAAATCTGTCCATGACACTAAAGATCTAGAAAATCCAGTCAAGGGCCTGGATCCCATAGTAATATCCTGCATGAGTTCAGCTGAAAATCTAGAGTCCATGACAATGTCCCCCATGAGTTCATCTGGAGGCCTAGGGCCCACGACAATGACTCATGTAAGTCTGCTTCACAGGTCTTCAGTGAGAAGGCCCAAAGGTCAGTGGTGGAAACTAGAAAGTCTATGCCAGCAAGGTGAAGGATCTGTGCTACTAGGTTGATGGTTCTGCACTGGAGCCAGGAAGTGATGCTTAAAATAAAGGCCAGAGTTCCCCCCAGAAGTACCACAGCTATCCTCAGTGACAACAAGGTCCTGAGTTCCTCCAACAAGGAGAACATCCTAGCTGATATCAGGAAGCCAGCGTGACAAACTTCTGGAGATTGAACAGCACACATCTTTCCATCTGAAGTCAAGAAGTGATGCTCAAAGTGAGGACCAAAGCTTTTCCAAAGTGAACCACAGTGATTCTCAGCAACAAGGTCCTGAGCTCCTCCAGTGATAACAGCTGAGTTCATATCAGGAGAGCCAGCATGACAAGTTCTTCCAGGAGAACCAATGGCTCCAAACAACACTTAGGAGAACCTACAATGCTATTCTTCCTCTCCAGGTCTCCTTTTTAAGCTGGCAACCATTCAGAGGTGAGCCATCCATGCTCAGCACCATGCCGATTCAGTTCTGCTGGTGTCTAACTTGACCACCAGTTACCAATCCAGTACACCTTGATAATATCTTTCTTGAGATATTCAAACTGGGCTTTGAACAAAAGTAAATAGTAAACAAATGTGGCAGCCATCTTGGACATGGTCCCTCATATATGACAGTCCATGGCAATGGGTAAGTAAATTGATGAGTTAGACCTATATGACAAATAGATGGTAAGCTATTCCATTAGGATGGCTAAAATTTTACTTCCCAAGTGGCAAGTCATCTCACAATCCCAAGAATGAGGGAAATGAAAGGTAGCTGAAGCAGAAGAGGGGTGAAGGTATAATGGTTTACTGGAAATCGGAGATCAAAATATAAAGTGGAAAATGGCCTTAGTGCTCAGATTTTGTGCTCTAGTCTACAGCTTCTCCCTCAACATCCTTATACCATTTACTGGCTTTGCTGCTACCAGATACATTTGATTCAAATATTTAGAATTGAATAATGGATACAAATTGAACTTGGAGCAGACCTGTTTCTTCAGATCAATATTTACATATCTAGTGTCTTATGGATGCCATGTTATTTCCAAGATAACAACATATCACTCTATAAGTAAGCTGTTATAAACAGAATACACAAGAGGACCAATCCTTCTGGTTACCATTTCTATAGGTATAGCTTAATTATTATTTGGATCATTGAATCACTTTAGAAAAGAACAAAGAGGAGAGGGAACACATCTGTTCTCTCTCTCTCTCTCTCAAATAAAATGTTGTTAAAGGTTTAAAAAGCAGAGGGCTGATATGTTGTGTTATGGTTGATACATTGTGTCAACTTGAGAAGTTTAGAAGTTTAACTGAGAGACTCAGCAGGGAGCCAGGATCTTTACTTTGTAAATATCCTCATCCTGTGCAAGAGAAGGTCTTAGAGATTTTGTGAGTGCTACACCTTCCCCAGGGGGTTGGGTGGGGGTGGTGGCCTGTGTACAATATAAGGGAGGAAAAGAGGCATACTCTTCCCCTTGTTTGTTCCTGCTTCTTTTCCTGACTGCTGCCTTGAAGTGTTTCCCCTCAGCCACACCATCCTGACTTGCAGCCAGCTGATTATGGACTGAAACCTCCACAAACAGTGAGCTAAATAAACCTTTCCTTCCTTCATTTTGGGTGTTGGGTATTCTGTCCCAGTAATGAGAGAAAAGTAACCAAGACATGTTGCTTCCATTCCATTTCCAAATTAAATAATATCTAGTTTTCTGTTTTAATATTACTTGCCTCTTACTTGAATGTTCTTAGAGATTTTTTGAAAAATGGATCCACCTGGAAGCTACCGTGTTAAGTGAAATAAATCAGGCATGCAAGCTTAAATACTGTATGGTACTGCTTATGTGAGTAAGGTAAAGTACAACGAGCAAATAAAGGATTGATAGAAAGAAACAAGGGGGTAAATCTTTTGCAAATGGGAGGGGGTACAGGAGATTGTGGAGGGAGTAAAAATATATATAATGTGTCATGTACATGTACTAAATTCCCACAAAAATGAAAACATTGTATGTCATAAACATGAACTAAAATATCTGTGCTTCATGATAAAATTATGTAATGATTGCATGGATTTAACAAATGTATGTTATTTTATCAAAGAACAGCACACATTTGTTAAATACATAGGTTTAAAATGCACATTAATTTTCACAAAATGAACACACCCCTTGAAATATAAACAGACCATGTCAAGTACCCAAAAAGTCCTCCCTCCCTCTTCTCAAGTTCATAACTACTTCCTAAAGGATAACTACTATTTCACTTTTTATTACCTCTGAATAGTTTTGCCTGATTTTTGAACTTGATTCAGATAAAACCACAGAATATGTTTTCTTTGATAATGGGCTTTTTGGTTTAACATTGTTTGTGAGAATCATCCAAGTTGTATATAGCAGAATTTCACTCATTCGCATTCCGTTAAATGGGCTTCATATAAGTTATTTATATCTCTTAGTGTCGATAGATTTTTGGATTACTTTTAGCCTGTGGCTAATACAAATGGCATCATTATTAGCATTTTTGTATTTATTTTTGGAGCAATTTCTGTTTCATTTATGCCTAAGAGAAGAATTGCTATGTCATGGTGCATGTGTGGGTTTACTTGTAGCACATGATAATGATTTTCCTAGATGGTTTTAACATTTTTTTATCCATCTAGAATTTTTTATCCGTCAGAATTTTGGTTGCTCCAATACACCTGAAATTTTCATATTTTCTGCTGTATCATTTTAGTTATTCTGATGGCTATGTAGAAGAATCACTTTGCAAATTTAATTTTCACTTTCCTGTTGACTAATGAAACTATACATTTTTTATTATGTTTATTTTACACTTGGCATCCTCCTCTATGAAGTACCTGTATAAGTTTTGCCTATGCTTCTCCTGGTGCCTTTTCTTTGTTTTTTAATTTCTAGGGATTTATATATTCTTGATATGAGTTGCTTTTCAGATACACTTTTTGTCAACGTTTTCCCTTTTGTGGCTTGCCTTCTCATTCTTCTAATGAACTAAAGGTTTTAGATTCAATGTCTTCAATTTTGAATCTTTTCTTTGATATTTTATGATTTTCATGAGTTTTAATGAGATATGACTTCACCCATTTGATGTTTATAATTCACTCATTTTTGTATAGTCACAGAGCTTTGTAACTGTTACCATTATTTGATTTTAAGATATTTTGATCATCCTCATAAGAAAGCTTATATCCAGCAGCAGTTACTTTCTGTTCTTTTTTTTATTCTTTTATACCCTTGCAGTCAACCTTCTGTTTCAGTATTTTTGCCTCTGGACATTTTGTATGAATGGAATCACATTGTATGTGATGTTTAGTGTTTGACTTCTTCGTCTTCCCTCTTTTGCAGCACTTCTTTTTTTTATCGTTGAGTGATGTGTCAGTGTATAGTTTCACCGCACTTACTCATTTATCCCTTGATGGAAATACTGGGTTGTTTTTCACTATTATTAATACTACTTCTACACATATTTAAGCCTTCACGTTTGCACGTTTTCATTTCTCTTGAGTATATATGTAGAAAGGAATTGCTAGATGAGATGGTGACACTATTATGATCATCACTTTGAATAGATGCAAGGCTGTTTTCCAGAGTCTATATAATTTTAAGTTTGTGCTTGTGGTGTAGGAAGCTTCATGTTTCTCTACATCCCACAAACACTTGGTATTGTCTTCCTTGTATTAGAATTCCTAGATGGTGTGACATGACATCCTTGTGGTTTTGATCTGTATTTCCCTAATTATGGTGAACATAATTTTATGTGTTTATTAGACACTTGTACATCTTTTTGAAAGAAATGTCTATTTAATTTCTGTGAGCATTTAGGTTGTTTTTTTTATTGCTGAGTTACAAAGTTTCTTACACATTCTTTATATAATTCTCTATCAAATATGTGATTTAGAAATACTTTCATTTTATACATTTCACTTGTTGATAGTGTTTTTTTGAAGCACAAATATTGTAGTTTTGCTGAAGGTGAATTTATTGTTCTTGTGTTGTTTGCACTTTTGGTATTAACCCAGAGTCTCAAATACTTACCTATGATTTTCTTCAACAGTAGTTTTCCTATTTTTATTTCTATGATGTTTTTGAGTTAAATTTTTATTCATTGAATAGGCTATGAATCTGACTTCATTCTTTCATGATTATTTTATCACA
>RJWT010049131.1:0-11043 GCA_004365215.1 Cuniculus paca
CCCCAATAGTACATCCATGAGTAACTTTTACTTATTTATGTATTTGTTGCTAGTAGCAAACTCTATTGCTGTTCAACAGCATTTACTGCCTTTCATGTGACCTTCTTTGGCCAATGAAGTATGAGCTTCTCACCACATGACAAGGATTCTGGCTAGCTCTGAGATCCAGCACTTGCTTCATGAAAGTCCATTGTCTCATGACCAAGGTGACTGACGATGTGCCAGATTGGTCACTTCATCATCCTGGGTCCTGGGGATAGGATGTGGATAACAGAGACTAGAGCCCCCAGTCAACCATCAACAGACAAACTACGTGTTTGGACAACAAAACCGTGTTCTTGCAGTGACTGAAATGTTCAAAACGTTTGTTATAGCAGCATAGCCCAGCCAGTCCTGACAATCCTAGGAGTTCCTCGAGGAACATAGCCATTGTTTTACCATGCGACCCTGCTACACAGTCCAGCACATGCATGTGCTCAGTGGATCTGCTGAATAAACAAACGTATGTTTAAGTCAAAATTCATTTTGTTCACTGGAAAACAATAAATGGTAAAAGACATTAGACTTTGGGATCATGGAAACTCACTGTCAGTCCCATTTTGCCACTTACTAGCTGTCCAACCTTAAGCAGTTCAACTTTCTAAATCTAAGTTTCTTCATTAAAAAAAAAAAGTCGTTGCACTGCTTCCTTCAAAGGATTCTTGAGCGTGTTCAATGAGATGACATATATAAAAAACTGGTTTGTTGTCAGGCTTAATACATTAAATTTGCCATGTTAACAGTATCATCCATTTTATATTTCATTCAAGAAAACTGCACACAAATAATAGCAGTAGAGGGAAAGAAAAGGAATGATAAATTATTGAATATTCTATTCTATGACCAATACTGCTGAATAATCTATTGTCTGTGCAGGATTGAAGAAGAAGAGGGAATAAGCAAAGTAGAGAATAATTACTAGATCTACCAAGAAGATGGCCCAGGCACTGCTCTCTGACTTAGATAAAGCAGACAGAATATACTGTATGTGACTTGGCAGGGATGCTGGGCAGGGGCATGGGATTATAAATTCAATTACAGGTATCTTAGGCTCCAGAGGCCTGGGGGCCATCCATGTGGAGCTTCTGAGCTGCTGCTACATGAGTAGAAGGTCTAGCATTTAGAAAAGTTATATGGCTGGAAATGAATGTTTGTTGATCAAATGAATGATTAAATGAATGATTGAATATGGGCCAAGAGAGATCCATTAACATTAAATTAGTTCTTTGGAAAGCATATTTCATATTTAATGTGGATATTTTTGCATAACGAGTGATGATCTACAGGTTAAAGGAAGTAGCCTACTTTAAACCTGATTCGTGTGTCCCATTCTGAGGGGGAAATCGCTTTTAACTATTTTGAAACTTCCAATTGGTATTGAAAAGACTATTTAACCAAGTATAGTGATTGAAGATAAACTACTTAGGAAGTGGGAAAGCACTAGCCTCATTAAGCAACATTTTCAGGATGCTAATTATTCAGCACCAATTTTTCGTTTTGTACATTTTAGTCAGAAGTGTCTTCATTAGGACTAGTTATTAAACCACAGATGGAGATGGTAGTTAGAAGAAGATAGAATGACCTCCTCAAAATTATTAATTGAACAACTTTTTTTAAAGCATTTACTCTGAGAAAGGCACGGCCCTGGCCATATTGCAGGATGATAAATTAAAATCAGACATAATTCTCACCTCTAAGGAGGGCACAGCTTCAAATGACAAACGATGCACGGCATGATAAGGACCAAGAGAGGGGCTCAGTTTAGGTGCAGCAGGACAATTACCTCCAACTGAGGACGCCAGGTGGAGTGTGTGGTGACTGTGATATTTTAACTGCTTCTGAAAAACTAAGCATTTGTATTGGTTTAAAAAAAAAAAACAGCACGGCTTGAAGAAGGACTCACAGGTGGGAGAGAAGTGGGTACTTTTGTAAAAGAGTAAAAAATTTAATTGATTGCAATGGAGTATAAAGTACTGAGCAGTGGAACAGAAAATGTAGATTAGGGTAAGGTTGTGAGGGGTTTTTGGATAACGGGCTAAAGAAGGCAATCTTTATTCTGTATTAGATAATAAGACTTCACTGAAAGAACTTGAGCAGGAGAGAGATTGATTCTTATGGAGAATTTTGAAAGAATGCTATTTGGGGGCTTTCCTGGGGATAGGTTTTTCTCATCATAAAGTCAGGGAATAATATTTACTGCTCAAGGATGGTTTTAAGTGATATCGCCTCCATAATTCCTCAGTTGGTAATAGATTCTCTTCCCATCCTATTTCCTGAAAGTGTCCTGATAATACCCACCTGTTCCTCATTAGGACCCCAAAGGCAGCAACTGCAACAACATGGAGATATTAACAAGGGCAGGTGTTACAAAGGCAGCTGGAGCCCCACAAGCAGGGATTTAGCAGATAAACTGAAGGCAAGCAATATAAAAGAGAAAGTAGGGAAGAAATGTTTGCCACGGGCTGTTGAAAAGAAATAAATTGGAAACCTGTTATGCATGTATCTGGGACACTGCCGTTACCTCAGGAAGGAGGCACTGCTTACAAAGAGAGCTGTGGTGGGTCCTAGAGCACCCAGGAAGCCGGACCCTTGGGCTATGTGCTTGTGTGAGGGGACAGTGTGGCGCATCCCAGCTGTACTGGCTGGCAGAAGAGAGCTGGAGCTCATCACCATGATTGTTTCATTGAGGAAAATTGCTCTCATCAAGTTGTCATTGTGACACCATCGCAGTATCTATAGGCAAATTGATACATGGAAAGTTCCAGCAGGAAAATCTGCAAAAGTGGGAGCAGGAACCCTCTAGGGGCCACAGAGTACTAAATACAGAGGCTAGAAGGAGTTAAAGACGGGCCTCACCTGATGCACAAGTTAAGTCCTTATTTGTACTAAAATCCCCACCAGGGTAACCTCAGATAGTATCCAGTATCAGCCTCAACTATGAGTGCCCATGGAACATTATGCTAACTGTTGTAGAAAAGGACAGAAGAGACAGTGTTTAGTACTTGCTCTTTGAGCTGGTCAGAGTTAGAGAGCAATGGAAAATATGCCCTCTGTTCTATTGCTTACATACAGGTCCATCTGTGACCTTCAAAACAGCTAAGTAAATGTTGTTAAAAGTCATAAATAATTTCCCTTCTTGCTAAATAGATCTCCGACAGGTCAACTATTATACCCAGCCTTCTGGAGAATCTGTGAGGCCAAGCTTCCCCCTGTATTTTGGAGAAGATGCAATTCAGCTCATCTCCTAAGCAGCCATGAATCAGCCTAGATCCACACCAGAGATCCTGGGCAAATGTTATTGAATGAATGATAAATGAACAAAGTACATATATATTCCAAAAGAATTTATGAGGCTAAGGATCTCATACATATCCTACTAAGAGGGGTCGGCAACTGTTTCTATCTATGAATATCTATTAAATGAGTGAAGGAGATAATGTAAAACTTAAACATTAAATAAATGAGTAAATCAACTAATAAATACATTACCCAAAATACTGTCAGTGTTTAATCCCTAAGAAGTAAGTCTTCTGAGGGCAAGTCTTCCTGGACAAGCTCCAGATACCGACACAATTGCACTTGCCTCATAGCAGTTGATGTTCCCAGTATCCCTGGCAGAGTCCTGCTGGACACCCAAGCCCGCCCCACCCCCACCCAACTGCTCACACATGTGCAACCCACCTGGAACATTGCCATAGACATACAAGACCATAAAAGCCAACATGTTACCTACTGAGCCTGCAGGGCCATCCAAATCAGCCCGTTTTATAGGTGAGCAAAGTGATGCTGATCCAGATCACTGTTTAGCTTGAGTTGCAACAATTTTGAGCTTAGTTCAAGTGTAATCTTTCCACAAAGATATGTCACATTTCATTTTACCCTGCCGCTAAGGTACCAAAGCCTCCTGGACATTCCCTAGACCCAAAACTGTCATGAGCCCAGCCCATGTTGGTTTTATGCATATCATCTTTGGCAGACTTCAGCAAGAAGCTGAGGTTTCCACTTGGGGAAATGGGCTTTCTTGGGGGGTGTGAAGTGCTGCAAATTTTCCCATACACCTTCCAGTCCTAAAAACATGCAAGTGATTTCTTAGGGGCCCAATCTGTAGACAGAAGCTCCAGCCAGAGCTTCAGCTTTGAGATACAGGGTGAATGGAGACCATTTTCCCAGTGCCAAAATAATGCCAACTACTGCTTCTTCTCCACAACGCCACTTCACAAATCCACAGGGAGTGGCTTTGACTCAAGCATCAGCCCACCAGGATGGCTTGGATAAGATCAAGTTTGCCTAGCATTTCATTTCATTAGGTCACATAAAGTGCTAGATGGCTCTGACTCCCTGTGGTAGCTAGTTCTCCTCCCTGATATTTAACCTGCTGGGGAACCACACTTCCTTTACTGTCCTTTGGTTCCTGTCTTGCGTGAGAGTTTTGCTTCGTTTACAAATCTCAATCTTTAGTCTTTGTGTTCCAAATATGGACAGATCCCTTATCTCTGTGAACTTGCATCCTGTCTGAGAAATAAGTGCAGCTACACACTAGGAAGCAGCACAGAAGTGAGCTCATCCCAGCAGAGAAAGATATTAGATATTAGAGCCCATTAGATATGCATCTCAGTCTTGGCCACAGGCAGAGCAGGAGGCAAGCAGAGGGCCAACTGCTATTGAGGTCGGTGGTGAGACATGGTGGCCGTGACAAGAAGATGACTCTGGTGAGCAGAGGGTGGCAGGAGGGCTGGCTACCTGAAGTACTCAGGCATAATTTCCTCTACCTCCTTGCTGTCACTCACAGCTCTTTATATAACACCAATGTCATGCCACATCAACTGCACCTGTGCCCCGTGTGATGACTTTCAGACTCAGATAAATGCCATCAACAGCCTTCAGGATGATGGGCATAGTGAAACACCCTGGCGATTGATCTGTTTGTTTCCATCCTGGGGCTGAGGGTCTATTAAATAAACACTGGTGTTTTGAAGGAAAAACAGGAGAAATGACTATTGGGTAGACTTTTCATTTCTTGTTTGGTTTGGGAGGTGGTAGTTGTTTGTTCTCTGGATTTTTTAAGTGAAAAGGAATTTTGCCGACAAATAGATCTGGACAGAAGCAGCAGGACTTCGTTTGCCAGCTCCAATTCCTCACTGAATGCAGTCCACAGCTGGCAAGATGCCAGTGATTAGCTAATTTCCTTGCTCTATTGCAAAACTCTTCTCTGAAGCCAGATTAGATATGAGAATCAGGGTTCCACCCCTGAATGCGCTCATGACTGATCTTTTCTTGTCAAATTGGTAGCTAGAGTTTGGAGCAGGTCGTACTCTTTCTCCTGTTTTCCCCAAAGCTAACTAGGGTTTGAGGGCAATGTTACTCCTCATTACTGCCTAATTCACTGTACTTTTAATTACTTAATTTTAGAGGGAAATTAGTTATAAGAAAAATATTTATAAATGCAATTAAGATTTCTGGGTCATAAAGAGCCACTATCCTCCTGACTTTGAAGCTGGTTTTATTTTCCAGTTTTCAAAATCATGGGGAAAAATTAAGAATTTGAATGTTGCTTTCCTAACTGTTGACCTGACGTAGTCCTTTAGTTAATACATCAACATTTCCATTCTACTTGGGAGGCTGAGGCAAGAGGATTGCCACAAGTTTGAGGCCAGCCTGGGCTACAAAGTGAGTTCAAGGCCAGCCTGAACCATACAATGAAACCCTGCCTCAAAAAAAACAAACAAACAAACAAACAAAAAATATATATATATATATTTATTTATTTTCTTACCTGTAAAATTCAGAGGCTATCACTGGTCATTTCATGAGGGGAGTGTTTTAAATCTACTTCTAAAATCACTTCCTTCTTTAAACCTTCCAGGGAACACTGGGCCTTAGAGAGCTATTGTATCAACCATGGCTGTAGGAGCAACTTGCATGCCCTAAGTTAACTCCCCACAAGATCCAAACTGAGGGACCCCAGGAACAATGTGGAAAGGACCTGAAATTCTCTATGGACACAGATGGACTCCAAAAGATGAAGCTGTGACTCCCAGGCTCCGCTTGTCACCTCTCTTGTGATCATCCTATAATTTATGAAGTTGGTACCTAAGAGATGGTCAGTGCATTGTGCAGAAACTACCTCCAGCTTTCTCACTTTTGTTAAGAAATTTGCAAAGAAGGGCGACTGGCAACTTGACACCTATTTATACCATTTCCCTGAAGTTGTGCTACTCAGTGCAGTCCATGTACAAACAACTTGCAATGAGACAAATGCAGAAAGCAAACATGCACATATTTGTGTGAAAACCTAGCATTACCACACTATCCAAAGAAGAAATCGGGGGACTTGTCTCTTTGAACAAGGTACAGATACTTGTGGATGTTGTCAAATTTAGACAGTGAGGTGCATCGGACCAAGCTTGTATTCTAATCAAGTGTGCTAGGGTTTATACGCCCACAACAGATTGGAAATCAACAGTGGCGAACAAGCAGACAAGGTTCTTCATAGATTGTTTGAAAAACAGTCTTATCACATCCACTGAACTTGTAAATTATCTGTTTATTGTCCTTCCCAGTAGGCTGACTATAAGTTCTATGAGTGCAGAAACTGTAGCTGTCTTCTTCAATGTTCTGTCACTGGAACCGAGAACAATTCCTAGTTTGACGAGCGAGTGGGTGAGAATGCTTAGAGGTCTGCCTCCCCTCAGATTTAGCAGGCATTAAACGTCAGGAGAAGGAGACTGAAGTAGCAAGTACCTTTGTCAAGCCAAGATAGGGATCCCTCGTGAGGTCTCACTTTCCCCCTCACTCAGGCTGCAATGCCAAGGCCAGGGGTTAGGAGATTCAGGAAGACACTTCCAAATTCCTAAGGCACACTTCCAGAGAAATGTGACGCCCTCCATAGAATTCAGCTTATCATTACCTTCCCAGGATCAACAGAATTCCACTAGTGAAGTACAACTGACTTTTCTTACCTGTTTATGGTTTGCAGGTGGTAAGTATCCCATGAACATTCCATGGTTTTTTACAAACTGCAGAGATTAAATGAGGTTAGCTTCAGGGTTGCTGACATCACAAAAACATCACAGAAATAATGAATCTTTTCCCTTAGAAGACACAGGAGAGATAGACCATACTTATAATGTCATAATTCTCTTATTTACAATATATTTTGTTGGCAGTAGTAAAAAGAGAAAGCATTGTACTAGAATGCATAGTGGCTCCCACCAAGAATGGCTCAATCCCTTTAAGACAGATTGGAAATGTGCAGATGCACCAACTTACCTATCTTTGCTGAGCAAAAGGCAGAAAATAGCCTCTATTTGCTATGTTCACAGATGTTTTGGACCAAGAATTTGGACTTGGTACTGTGGGAATCACTTGTTTCTGCTCCACAACAGCTTCCAGGTAGCTGACTTCTCAAATGGCATAACAGACCTCCAAAAATAAGGCTTATTGAAAAGAATGGGGTAGCTATATGCCCTTTTATGATCAAACCTCAGAGTTGCAAGTGTATATTGGTCAGAGTAGGTGAAAATGTGTGAAATACTGAAAAGTTGTGTTCTAAACATCCTGCGTGTAGCAGAAAACTTCTGTGACATCCAACGAAGTGAACTGCTTCCAAGGATGCTAAAGGCTCCACAATGAATTTCATAGACTTACATCTCCAAGAACTTGTCTTCCCAGAATGCAAGTCATGTCACCTTAGAGTTGGAGAATGAGAAGGAATGTCAGAGAATATTTTGCCTAGACGCATAATGTCACCCCTGTTCCTATACATTTTACAAAAATGGAAGTCAAGGTTAGAAATCTGAATGGGACTGCTGGGATGAAATGAAACTCCAGGCTTCTTTCTTCTAAGTTTAGTAATAAGCTCCTTTTTAAGAACAGACAATTTATCCATTTTAAAACTTCTGAAGGATAAAATCATAAGTGGAGTGAAAACTCACTGTAGAACTATAATAAGTAACAGAATATTTACATGATCTTGAAGTATCTGCCTACACATTATTTGTCAATTAAATAAAGGAGAACTTAATTTTTCAATAGAAATACATGGTAGATGCTATCTTAACCAGTGATCAAAGTGGCAAAGTGTTATTATTTTCTCCCTGCTATAAGGCACCAAGAAGGTACTACATCAGTTCTATATTCCTACTCAAAATGTGCAACATTGATTTAATCATGTGAAGAACATGCTAGAAAATTGTTCTAAGCATTTTATTATTTTTATTTTAAAGAGAACAGAACAAAACAAAACAAAACAGAACAGAAGAAAACAAAGCAAAAGAAAACAGAATAGAGTCAAACATAATATAGCATTTCAAAACAGAACACTGAAAACTATACAGGTTTTTCAAAACATAACAACAGGAGATTAACAATGGTTACCCTAGTGTCTCTTGCTTTCTTCACAATGGTTGTTCATACATTTACAGACAATAAACTCAAACAAAACAAAGTAGTGTAAAACCAGATAAAAGAGAATAGCATTACAGGTCTTCAAGTCGGATAACAAGAAACCAGCAATGGCTACCGTAGTGTCTCATTTTTCAAAAGAGCTGTTCCTATCTTCTCACATATTCCCTTCAAATAGTAGGAAAGGGGCTTAAACCAATCAAATCAAAGAATAAAAGCACCATTGGATTTCAGAACCATTTCTCCATATTTATCAGGAATTTTGTATCTTATTAAGTCTTTCAGTTTCTTACTCTAGGGAGACAATGCGGTGTTTACACATGTGGGTGTGGTTTATTTCACTTATGAGTATGGTCTCAAGTCGCATCCCTTTACCTATAAAAGCCTCAGTGTGATCATTTTTTATACATGAACAGTACTCCATTGTATAAAAGTACCACATCTTCTTTATCCATTCCTCAATTGATGGGCATGTGGGTTGTTTCGAAGATTTGGCTATTACAAATTGAGCTGCTATAAACATGGGTGCACATACATCACTGTGGTAAGATAATTTCACTTCTTCTGGGAACATGCCCAGAAGCGGAATAGCTGGGTCAAATGGAACTTCCAATCCTAGCTTTTTGAGAAACCTCCAGACTGACCTCCACAGTGGTTGCACCAGTCTGCACTCCCATCAACAGTGGAGAAGGGTTCCTTTTTCCCCACAGCCTCTTCAGCATTTATCATTGGTGGTTTTCTTGATCCTGGCCATTCTTTCTGGAGTGAGATGAAATCTCAGAGTTGTTTTAATTTGTATTTCTCTAATGACCAATGATCCTGAACATTTTTTCATGTATTTATTTGCCATTTGTATTTGTTCAGCTGAGAAGTATGTTTTCATCTCAGATGCCCATTTCTGATTTGGGTCTTTGCATTGTGAGGGCCTGATATTTTTAATTCTTTATATGTTCTAGATAGAAGACCTTTGTCTGAAGGGCAGTTGACTAAAATTTTTTCCCAATTTGTGGGTTTTCTTTTCACTCTGTTGGAGATTTCTTTTGACATGCAAAAACTTTTTAACAAGACAAGATACCAATTGTTGATTCTGGGAAGTCTTTCCCGTGCAGTTTGACTTTTGTTCATGAATTCTCCACCTACCCCTATGTTTTCAAGATTTCTACCTACTTGGTTTTCCAGCAGATTTAGTGTTTCTGTTTTAATGTTTAGATCTTTGATCCATTTTTACTTTAGTTTAGTGTATGGTAATAGGCTTGGGTCTAATTTTAGTTTTCAGCATATGGAAAGCCAGTTTTTCCAACACCATTTACTAAAGAGGCTATCTTTCTTCCAGTGAACATGTTTGGTCCCTTTGTCAAAGATAAGGTGGCTGAGTGTGTTTGTAGTTGGGGTTGTATCTTCTAATCTATTCCATTGATCCTCAGGTCTATTTTGATTCCAGTACCATGCTGATTTGATTACACTAGCTTTGTAATATACTTTCAAGTCTGGGATTGTGATGCCTCCTGTCCTGCCCTTGCCGCCCAGAAGTGCCTTTGCTATTCTAGGTCTTTTCTGGTTCCAGATGAATTTTAAGAATGATTTCTCTAGATCTGTGAGGTATGCTAATGATATGTGGATGGGAATTGCATTAAATCTGTGTAATAATTTTGGGAGAATGGTCATTTTCACAATGTTTGTTCTTCCTATCCATGAGCATGGGATGTCTTTCCATTTTCTGAGATCCTCTTCGATTTCTGTTTTCAGAGTACTGTAATTTTCATTGAATAGATCTTTTGCTTCCTTTGTTAGGTTGATTCCTAAGTATTTCATTTTTTTGGATGCTATTGTAAAGGGTGTGATTTCTCTTATTTCTCTCTCAGTGTGTTAGTTGTTTGTGTACAGGAATGTGACTGATTTCTGAGTATTGACTTTGTATCCAGCTACATTACTGAATTTGGCTATGACATCCAGAAGTCTTTCTATGGACTTTTGTGGGTCTTCTATGTAGAGTATCATGTCATCTGCAAATAGTGATAACTCAACTTCTTCCTTTCCTATTCTTATTCCTTTTATTTCTGTCTCTTGTCTAATTGCTCTGGCTAATGTTTCCAGCACTATATTGAATAGGAGCGGTGAAAGTGGACATCCTAGTCTTGTTCCCGATTTTAGAGTGAAAGCTTTCAGTTTTTGACCATTTAATGTGATACTGCCTGTTGGTTTGTCATAGATGGCTTTTATCAGATTGAGGTAAAGGCCATCTATTCCAATTTTCTGTAGGGTTCTTATCGTGAAAGAGTTTTGGACTTTATCAAAAGCTTTTTCTGCATCTATTGAGATGACCATGTGTTTCTTATCTTTGGCTCTATCAATATGGTGTATTACATTTATTGATTTGCGTATGTTGAACCATCCTTGCATTCCTGGGATGAATCCCACTTGGTCATGGTGTATAATCTTCTTGATGACTTGCTGGATTCTGTTTGCCAGTATTTTATTGAGGATTTTTGCATCTATGTTCATTAGAGAGATTGGCCTGTAGTTCTTTTTTTTGGTTGGGTCTTTCTCTGGTTTTGGTATTAGTGTAATACTTGCTTCCAGGAATGATTTAGGGAGACTTCC
>RJWT010049132.1:0-11048 GCA_004365215.1 Cuniculus paca
ATCTTGAAGCTGTTGAATTGTCTCCTGGTTTCTTGTTATTTTTAAGAGATCTTTTCTTTCATGATCATAAGCTGCCATCCTGTCTTTGAGGTCTGAGAGTCTATATTCAGCTTCATTCAATTGGTTTTGCTAGCTTTCAGTGAAATTTTTATTTTCCTGAATATCCCTCTGAATCTGTTTCATGCATTCTAATTCTATCTTATATTGTTCATTCAAGGTTTCCGTCATTTTCTTATGTTCCTCTATTTTTTTATCTAGATCTTCTTTAGATACACTCAACATTTCTTTCATAATGTTTGTCATTTCTTTTTTTTTTTTTTTTTTTTTTTTTTTTTTTTTTTTTTTTTTTTTTTTTTTTTTTTTTCTTTCATCTTTTTTTTTTTTTTTTTTTTTTTTTTTTTTTTTTTTTTTTTTTTTTTTTTTTGCAGCACTGGGGATTGAACACACGACCTTGCGCTTGCCAGGCAGGCACTTAGGCCGCTGAGCTAGATTCCCAGCTGTCATTTCTTTTTATACCTGGGAGAGTATTGCTGATCTGATTTGCTTTACAGCTTTATGGAGTTGTTTCTTTGCTTCAGTTGCTGTCATGTCAGAAAGTTCATTTGTGCTATTTTCAGTGTCTTCCATTTCAGTGACTCCTGGGTTTGTTCTCAATGGGCTGGAGGACTGAGACTTCATGTTGCTCTTTCATTTTGTCATTTTTCTCTGGGACCTGTGTGGCTGGCCAGGCACCCTCCTGATGGATGGCACTAGAATGCTACACTGGGCAGAGTTTCAATCCTCTGATACTCCTATGGTTAGCTGGGGTGCACTCCCAAACTATGGCACTGGAGCCTTGGGCTCTGTGACCTGTGAAGCTGACCAGATGTTTCCTTGATGGATTTTGCTGGGTTGCACTGGGACGCTTGTCTGGGAAGAGCTCGGATCCTCTGTGCCGCTAGCAGGGACACACCCCTGGAGTGTACCTGACTGGGAGAAGTTCAGAGCCTCTGAACCACACAGCTATTCTGGATGCACATCTGAAGTATGGCGCCAGGCCCTTGCTTCAGCCTGGGCAGAGTTCAGAACCTTTGGATATGTTTTTAAAAAGTAGAGATTTTTGATAGAGCAAAAAAGTTTCATGAATTTCTGGAACTTGTACCTCTTCTACATTCAAAATGTTTCAATTACTAGTTTTTAGCAATGCTGTGGTGAAAGACATTGAATAATAATTAAAAAAAGGAATACCAACATTGCTTAGATGGGAATAAGGATTGGGGTGCTTTATTAATAGGAATACCTAAGTAACAAATGGACTGTAAGCCTTTATAGCGTCTTGGAGAACCAAAGAGATGGGTGAGTAGATAAGCCCCAGGGAAGGTCAAGGATTTACTCAGAGGTCCACAACTCTGTAATGGAAGAGTAACGGAAGAGTTTGGGTACTGGAAGAGTTTGGTTTTGAACTCTTGTGTGTTGACTTCCAGGGTCTTGTTTTATGCAGACCTTGTTCTTACTTCTGTGTTTCAATCCATGACAAAGAGTCTCCTCAGAAAAGGCACATTGACTTGCACTCTTAAATAAACTCAAAAATTATATATCAGGCTGGTGATATAGCTCAGCGACATATCTGCCTGTGTGGCAAGTGCAAGATCCTGAGTTCACTCCCCAAAAAATTATATATCAGCAGAACAGATGAAAATATTTCACATGACATAAGTTATAGCATCAAGCCTAAAAAACACAACATTTCTTTTGTGCTTTTTTTTTTTACAATAAAATGTCACCACCATATGATTAAAATTCAAGTTTCTGGTTTTTACCAACACCCAAGAGTTCCTAGTTAATACTAAGAATGAGTGCTAAAATTTAGTTAATAATTCATTTCCTAGGTGTTGCATCATCCAGCAGAAGGGATGCTATTATACAGCCACAAGAAAAATGTGCTATTTGCAATTCGCTCCTATGAAGATAGTACTCTCAGTAATTCACAAAGGAATCATATTTCATTGTATTGTCCTTGCCAGATTCAACTTTTAAACACATTTAGCGTGTTTCCTAAACTAGTGCCTTAATTCTATCTGATATGCAGTTACCAGAAGAGTTTGATATGCTAATTTTTATTTTAACCTAATAACAGTATTTTGTACTGTTCATTTAATCCAGTCTGAAAATAAATTTAAAATAAATAAATATCAGTATACTTTCTGTTTACTATATCTTATTTTTCTAGATAAGCTCAATCCAAATATATTTGGAAAATAATATTCTTCTGAAAACCAGAAAATTGCAAAGACTAATACAACATCCATGTATTCACTTCTCTTCAGTTAAAATATACTCAATGAATATCACTTATTTTCAAAGTATATTTTCAAAATTAGAATTGAAATCCTTAATTAACCTAACTCTATTCTTTTATATCCTTAGTTACTATTTCCATGAATTTAATCTGTACGTTTATATACATATATATATTGCCACCCATATAAAGACATTTACACTCACGAAAACACTGTCTTTATAAATTACACACATGCAATCATTTGTAGCTTCTTTATTTAATATCTCATTTTTGAGATCTATAAGGTTTACATAACATATGTGATGTGTAGTTTTTATGTGTGGTCTATGAATACACTACAGTAAGTTTTCCATTTCTTGTATTTTTTCCTTGCAATTTCCACATATAAATAACATACAGAGAGTATTATTGTGCATTTCTGTCTAGGTTGTGTAAGAGTTTACTTACAAGTGAGAAATCTTGGTTATATATGCACAAGTTTATTGGATTATATTTACTTGTTGTTTAAGAAAGTTGAATTAATTTATGCTTCCATTAAAATTATATAGAGTGTTTTTTTCCTACTTTGTTGCTTTTTTCAAGTTCTATGGCAAAACTTTTCAATTTTTTTGAATCTGCAATAATGTTGAATTATTTGTGAAATTGTATTACATTGTTTCTTGGGATGTATGGTTCATGAGATTATTTTGGTTCCTCTCCTTTGAACTGTTTTGTCTTCATAGGTCTGTATATTATTTGCCTTACTTTTATATGAAAACATTTAATTAATCATCCTGTTAACTAAAATTTTATGTAAAGTCACTATATTTTCTACCATTAGAATTTTTATGTGTTTTGTACGTCAGTGAAGCTCTCGGTGATGAAGTATCCTCTGCTCTCTCCTCCTTAGAAATCCTTACTGCAACTTTCATCCAATAATTCTCCTTTCAAATCTGAAAAAAGAAAACATTTGTTTTTTTTTTCTGTCTCTAAGCCTTTTCACATCCCATTCCATCTCTGCAACAAATGCAGTGTTCAAAGCTTTTTCACCTCATTAGTAGATAACTCATTTTAAAAATGCAATAATTGTTTCTCCAGAAAATTTGAATGGCCCTTTTTTCCATAACACAACTTACTGACTCACATCACATTAACTAATCCTTTGTTAATTTTTTAAGCATATTTGATTACTTTTTAAAGGCAGAAACATAAATTTACATTTTAACTTTTGTGTATTTTGCATTACATGATTACATTTTAAGTGATGCTACCACATTCAGTATGAAAATATGACCAGTACTTATTTATCATTGAGAAGAATTATGTGCATATTGGGGTTTATAATGATGGACAATATACTACTATTCTGTTTATAGTCTAATAAGAGCTACTAACATCATTATATATAATTAACAAAATGCTTTAACACAGTTATTTTACTATGAAAATATATTTTATGAGTAACCCATAATCATAATGAAGATGAAAACATAAGAAAATTTAAGAAAATGAAACAGAACAAATTTTAAAATAATTACTTGCAAAAAATTATTGACTTTATGATATAAATATTGTCAATCTGTATGTGTGTAAGTAGATTTTTGTATATGTTAATGATAAATATATGTAACTATAATCATAGATGCAGAAACAGAGACAGAGAAATGGAGAAAAAAGGTATACTGAGAGACAGAGATGGAGAAAACAGAAGTTTCAGTATTTCCTTACATAAATAAAATAGTTTTATTTTAGTAACCACAGATGTATTTAAGTTTCAGTATTCCCTTATTTATTTAACAAAGTCCATTTTAATAAATATTCTCAGTGAAAAATTTTGCTATTACTGTATTCTGATGACAACTTTCTAAATGTTACTGAATATTTAAAAATACATTTATTCTCATGAAATTGCTGAATCACATATTATGAATGTTTTTTAAAATTTGATACATATTTTCAAATTGCTTTCCTGAAATTTCATAAGAATTCAGACTTGATTGATAGCATATTGAAGTGCACTCAACAATATTGGGTATTAGAAAAATAAGTTCCTCAGGATTAAAATTTAAATATAATGAAATTATCCTTAAGTATTTCACACCAGGGATTCATTTTGGCATACAATATGATGTAGGGAAATGTGTTGTTAGCCAATTGTTCCATTGCTGTTTATGAATTAATTCATTTAGTCATCCTACCTGTTTAAAATCCTACTAAAGATTCATGATTTATAAAAACACCACATCTTTTTATGCATTTTTCAGTTGATGGGCATTTGGGTTGTTTCCAAGATTAGGCTGTTACAAATTGTGCTGCTATAAACATGGGTGCACATATATCACTATGGTATGATGTTTTCAATTCTTCTGGGAATATGGCCAGAAGCGGGACAGCAGGGTCAAATAGAACTTCCAATCTCAGCTTTTTGAGGAACCTCCACACTGATTGGCACAGTGGTTGCACCAGTCTACACTCCCACCAACAGTGGAGAAGAGTTCCTTTTCCCCACAGCCGCTACAGCATTTGTTATTGGTTGATTTCTTGACCTTGGCCATTCTTTCTTGAGTGAGAAGAAATTTCAGTGTTGTTTTAATTTGCATTTCTCAAATGACTGATGATGCTGAACATTTTTCATGTATTTACTTGTCGTTTGTATTTCCCCAGCTGAGAAGTGTGTTTTCATCTCAGATGGCCGTTTTTGGATTGGGTCTTTGAATTTCGGGGGCCTGATTATTTTTAATTCTTTATATGTTCCAGATAGAAGTCCTTTGTCTGAGGGATAGTTAGCTAAGATGTCTTCCCAATTCATGGGTTTTCTTTTCACTCAGTTGGAGATTTCTTATGACATGAAAATACTTTTAAATAAGACAGGATCCCAGTTGTTGATTCTGGGAATTATTTCCTGTGCAGTTTGATTTTTGTTCATGAATTTTCTGCCTACCCTTATGTCTTCAAGATTTCTACCTACTTTGTCGTCCAGCAGATTTAGTGTTTCTGTTTTAATATTTAGATCTTTGATCCATTTTGACTGTAGTTTAGTTTATGGTGATAGGCATAGGTCTAAGTTTAGTTTCTGGAATACGGAAAGCCAGTTTTTCCAGCATGACTTATTAAACAGGCTTTCTTTCTTCCACTGAACATATTTGGAACTCAGCTATAAAGAAGGATCACACTGAGGCTTTTATAGGTAAATGGATGTGACTGGAGACCATATCCATAAGCAAAATAAATTAAACCTACATGTGTAAACACTGTGTTGTCTCCCTAGTGTAAGAAACTGAAAGAACAAGTAAGATACAAAACTTCAATAAATATTGTAAAACGGTAAGAAACTACTCAAAATGGAAAAATAACTCAGATAGGGAAAAGGAGAAAAGAAGGAAGGGAAAAGAAAAAAGATAAAAATTTGCATATATACACTTGAGATAGCTAAGATGATTGTATTACCAATTCTATTAGTTCTAAGAACAAAACAATTAACATTCATAGGATTAGATCAGTTTTGCATGTCTGCATCTGGTAATCTGAGTAACTCTTTTGAAGATAACTATACAAAATAACAACCTTTGTTATGTTCCTACCACTTTTGAAACCTATACTGTTATTGTTTTGGGCTCTCTGCTATTGATATTTATTTGTCTCTTTCATTTCTTGTTTTTCTTGTATTTGGTTTTGTTATTCCGTCTAACACAGAAAGGATAGATGTACATGTATAGACTTATACATGCCTAGAGCTACTCCTAAAGAGTTTACAAGAAATGATTTTATTGCATATGATGATATGACGAGCTATTTTGAAGAAAACAAGACATTATGGTAGCCATTACTGATTTCTTATCATCATGTGTTGAAGTCCAGTAATGCTTTTATTCTTTGATTTGAATGACTTTAGTCTGTTTTCTACTATTTGATTGCAATATGTAGGAGGTAGGAATAGCTGTTTTGAAGAAAGCAAGAGACATTATGGTAGCCGTTATTGATTTCCTATTGTCTAGTTTTGACAGCCTGTTATGCTTTCATTCTTTTGTTCTGATTTGTTTTATACTATTTTGTTTTGTTTAAATTTATTGTGTGTGAAGGTATGAACACCTATTTTGAAGACAAGAGACACTATGGTAGCCACTGTTGGTTTTCTGTTGTCTTGTTTTGAAGTCCTGTGTTGCTTGCATTATTCTGGTCTGATCTGCTTTGTTCCATTTTATTTTGTTTTGTTTTGTTTTATTCTCTTTAAATTAAAAAAAGATTCATGATTTAAGTAATTATGCATAATTTTCTTTTCTTTTAACCTCTCATCATTCAAGTATTGACCTATCCATATACTCTGTTGTTCTGATGCTGTTTTATTTATTGTGCACAAATAAACTTCTTAATGATTGTGAGATAAAATTCCTATGACTCACTGACTTAATTCTCAATGTGCATGATCCCACAAGATGATTAAAATTGCTTTGTCAAGTTTACTATGTATTCCCAAAAATTACATTTGGTTTAACACTGTCTTATATGTATCTGTTAAGTGAAGAAATGTTGAAATATGTATTTTCAAAAATATTTTCATTTCATTTTTGCTTTAAATTCCATGGAAAATCAATGTATCTTCATACCTATAAATGTCAAAGAATTTATTTTAGCATATTACTTAAAGTTTTACATACTTCTGCTGCTGTATATGGCTTCTTGTTTTCTATTTAATTTGAGGTATTCATTATTAGTATATATGGCAATTTGATTTCTCTATTACTTTGCATCAAGTTATGCTAATGTAGCAATAAAGCATAATAGGTTTTTATGTGATTTTCTTGGTCTTCTAAGAGAAAAAGTTGTGTCATTAACAATTCATTTTTATTTTCCTCTTTTGAAAGTAAATTTATTCATTGTCTTTTCCTGAATAATTATCTTAGAGATTTCAGAATGATGTTTAAAAAAAAATTGTTGTAATGGTGAAGTTGGTCTTGTTCCTAAATTAAATGGAAACATCCTTAATGCTGAGCCATTTCTTACAAGGCTTACTTCAGCTTTGATTAAAGGCATAATATATTAAGAAAGTATGCAGGTTATCTCAACACTCTACTTCTGTTTTTATTTGTTCCACTTAAATTGTTTTTTATATTTTTTCTGATTTAATGTGCTTTGAGTGTTTTGTTATGAAGTATAATAGCAAGTTTTGTTCCATAATGCAATATTTACACTTTTATGCAAATGCTATTTTACAGAGTTTTATATCTAAGGGTGCATAGCAAATATTGACATTTGGACACCTATTAATTTGACCCTATAGATTTTTCTCTCTTGAGTTATTGATGTGGTACATTTTATTAACAGATTTTCTAGTATTGAAACATTCTTTTATAAATTTATTGATAAATTTTGTGTGCTTATACTTTAATTAGAATTTTGAATACATTAATATATAAGATTATTTTGTAACTTTCATTATATTGTACATTTGAGTCTCTGGTATTCTAGAGATGACATCAGAGAAGTGAAACTATCAACTACTAACAACTTCTAAAATTGATTGTTTTAATATGTTCTTTGAAATTTACCAGTAGGAAAGAGACCATTACTTTATGGGAAAAATTCTTGCAATATAAAGTGTATATGAAATATTCCCACCTGAAATATAAGGCACCAGAGTTCATTCGGAAATAGATTTTATGTGTTTACTCTTTCATAAAAATGATAAGAGTAAAACCATACCAGTTAAGAAAAGAAAGGACCAAGTCTAAAATAAAAATGGAACTTTTCAGGTACACACAAAAAGAACATGAAATGAGTATTTCCCAATGTCATACTTAAGATAAAATCTAGGAATCTTAACAGTACCTTTAGAAGAACAAGTATTTCCAGTTATATGAGTTCATGAAGTTCCACTTACTTGTGTACAACCAAACCACCAGGAGTGTGATGAGCCACATAGTCTGGTGATAAAAGATTTCCAAAATATTTTAATTAAAGTGTTTCAAAGTCATATCTTTGTTAGTTTCCTCATTAAAATAAAAAAGATTGGGCTCTGCCTCAAGAGAGCATTTATATTAATAGTACTTGAAAAAATGAGTCAGAGAGAAAAAAACCAATATTGTAATCTAAGAAGCAAATAGAAGAAGTTCAGTAACCAAAAAGGCAATCAGAATAACTAACTGTAGGTATTGGGAAAGAAAAAGATGCAGTATAGTAAGCAAATCTACCAGTTAATAAGGAGCTATTTCTAGGCCACTGTTTGGTTGCCCTCACTTGCTTTCCATGAAAAGGTGGGTAAGTTCGACTTTCAAAAGGAAAATCCAAACATCTATAATTACCAGTTCTGACTAGGAATATGTTGAGTATAGATAACTCTTTTCTTCAAATATAAGTTGTTTCATTTTTCCAGAAGCTGCAGTAGGCCAAGTTATAAAGGAGATCAGAAGTCCACATAATGCTTTCTTTATTTGATTTCAATTTTTAAATGAAAATATCAGAAAAACAAATGGAAAAATTTACAATATTTGGTAAAATGAAGATGGACTTAACAATCAAGTTGGAAATGGAAATTAGGATAGATTCAGAAATTAGATAAATCACACTCATTTAGCCAAATCAAAATGTGACTAGAGGAAACAAAATACATAAAAGAAGTTAATAGAAACGTAGTTTAATCTTTATACCTGGAAATATGTCTGGAATTTTCATTGGGTTATATTGATAAAGCATGTAAAATAGTGTTACCTTTAGTCTACATGTCAGAAAATTAAAGACTCAGAAATCAAAAAAACTCATGGTGGTGATTGGTCACACTGTTAGCAAATTTCAGATTTTAAATCAGAATCAAGTCTATTATACATTCAAGTTTTTTTTCTATGCTTTTGTTTCTACTGCACAATCTAGTACTCAAAATATTAGTGAAAGCAAACAGGAAAGAGAAAGAAATACAAAATAATAAATACAGGAAAAAAAGAAGTCAAATTATGATTATTTGCATATGACATGATCTTTTACCTGGAAGACAGAAAAAATTCTACCAAAAGATTCCTTAAATGAATAACCAAATTCAGCAATGTAGCAGGATATGAAATCAACACACAAAAATCAATAACATTCCTGTGTATCAATAATGAACCCACAAAGAAGGAAGTTAGGAAAACAATACCATTTACAATCACATAAAGGAAAATTAAACACATAGGAATTAACCTACTCAATAAAGTGAAAGGTCTCTAAAATGAAAACTACAGTATTGTGAAAAAGGAAATCAAAGAGGACACTAGAAAACAAAAAGACATTCCCTGTTCCAGGTTACACAGGAACCAACTTTGTCAAATGGCCGTACTCCTCAAACTAAATGCAATCCCAATCAAAATACCAACATTCCTTATAGAACAAGAAAAAACAACCTAAAATTCATATGAAGCCAGCCAATATCTAAAACTGCAAAAGCAATCCTGGGTTAAAAAGAGCAAAGCAGGAGGTATTGCAATCCCAGTTAAAAAAAAATAGAATAGAAGGTCCTTATCTCAATCTGATAAAATCAGTCTATGACAAACCAACAGCCAACATCATGCTAATTGGGCAAAACCTGAAAACTTTCACTCTAAAATCAGATATAAGAGAAGGATGTTCACTATCACCACTCCTGTCCAATATAGTTCTGGAAACATTGGAGTGATTACTCAAGAGAAAGAAATAAGAATATGAATGGCATGGAAGAAGTTAAGTTATAATTAATTGCTGATTACATGAACCTCTACATAAAGGAGTCCAAAAACTCTACTAAAAGACTCCTAGAATTAATAATCAAATTCAGCAAGATAAAATCAGCACTCAATAACCAATGGCATTCCTGTAGATGAAAAACAAACTAACTGAGAGAGAAATTAAGGAAACCCTACCTTTCACAATAACATTAAGGAAAATGAAATACTTAACTAATCTAACTAAGGAAATGAAAGACCTCTACGTTGAAAATTACAAGAAAAAGGAAATTGAAGAAGATATCAGAAAATGAAAAGATAGCCCCTTTTCTTGGATAAGAAGAAACAATATAGTAAAAATGGCCATACCTCCAAACCTGTTATAAAAATTCAACGCAATTCCAATCAAAATATCAATAGTATTCCTCACAGAACTAGAAAATACAATCCTAAAACATACGAACCGAAAAGACCTACAATAGCAAAAGCAATTCAGGGCATTATAGAGAAGAAAAGAAATTTAAAAAAAAATTCAGAGCAACAAGGGGTAGGGAGGAGCATCACAATTCCTGATTTAAAGTCACTATGAAACTATCATGCCCAAAACAGAACAATATTGGCAAAAGAAACAAACAAACAAACAAACAAGAAAAAACAGACTTGAGGATCAACAGAACAGAAGAGATTCAGAAGCAACTACAAGCACAGTCAGATACCTTATCTTTGACAAAGGAGCCAAATACATTCACTGAAAGGGAGATAGCTTCTTTAATAAATGGTACTTGGAAAAATGTATTTCCACAGGCCAAGGACTGAACCTAGCCCCATAATTTTTACTATGCACTAAAAAAAAAAAAAACAAAACAGATAAAGATCTATGTATATTAAAACAGAAATAAGCTGATGGAAGGTAGAATAGGTAAAATTCTTAAAGACATAGGTATAGACAAAGATGTTACAAACTAAACTCCAATTTCACAGGAAATAAAGAGAATTAACAAGTGGAATCATAACAAATTAAAAAGCTTTTGCACAGCAAAATAAACCATCAATAGAGTGAAGATACAACTCACAGAATGAGAAAAACCTTGCCAGCTGCTTCTAAAACAGAATAGATCCCT
>RJWT010049133.1:0-11042 GCA_004365215.1 Cuniculus paca
AAAACCTCAAAAAGGAGAACTGGAGGACAGGATGGAGTGTTTTTGATTCTCCCAGAGAAACTTGTCACAATGGTTTTGCTCACATGAACTCAGCTGTTTTCATCGTTGGAGGAGCTCGGGTCCTCAATTTCACTGATGATGACTGGGGTTCTTAACCCGCAAGCCCTAGTCTTTACCTTGAACGTCACTTCCTGGCTCCAGTGCAGACCCCTCAGCCTGTTGACACAGATCCTTCATTCAGCTACTGCAGATTTTCCAGCTTCTGCCACTGACCTTTGGGCCTTCCCAGTGCAGAACCTTGATACAGACTTGCATGAGACATTGTCGTGGGTTCTAGGTCTTCAGCTGGACTCGTGCAAGACATTGCTGTGGGATCCAGCAGTGCAGCTGGATTCTTTGAATCTCTACTATGTGGACAGCTCTCCCATACTCTTCTGCATTTGAGTCTTTTGGTGAATATTATAAAATCACCTTATAAACTATATGTCCTATATTAAAATGTTTCCTTGGCAAACCCTAACTACAACAAACACTTAAAAAATGTTGTTCAGGCTGATCCGACAGAGCCTCAGTCAGAAGAGAAACTATGTCTTCCTGTGAACCAGCTAGTGCGCCCGCTGAAAAATCAGAAGAGTATCCCCCACCCCCAACCCCACTGATTCAGAGAACGCAGGGTGAGATGATAGCAACTGAGTGGAAGGGAATAGCTTGATGCTTGTGTTGTTTGGTTGACTCTGCAGGCCTGGGGCTGGTGGTCTGGGCATCTACTTGGAGGATGGCAGTATGCATTGCATCAACTGTGGGGGATTCCTCCCATGTTGTTTTTGAAATCCAATGTTTTTTTGTATTTTACTGTTTTGTTTTATCCCTGCATCCAGTAATGTGAGCAACTATTTTGAAGATAACAATGTGCAGTATTGTTCTCACTGCTTTGTTTTTTTCCAACGTATTGTTTTGTTTTATTCAATGTTATGCTTTGATTGATTTTATTCTGTTTTGTTTTCTTTGATTTTGCTCTGTCTGATGGTATGGACAACTGTTGTGAAGATAGCAAGATATATTATGGTACCCATTGTTGATTTCCCATTATCCTGTTTTGAAGTTCTGTACCACTTGCCCTACTTTGTTTTGATTGGCTTTACTCTGTTCTGTTTTGTTAGGTTCTATTCTTTAAAATAAAATAAAATAAAATAAATTTTTTAAAGTTGTTCAGTTTTATGTATTGTGTATTTTGTACATTAACCACTAACAATGTAACCAGTAATAATTTACCAGTAGCAGCATAACTATATGTTTCCCTTCTGTTTCAACAGAGTATCTAAAGCTCCTGAACCATGCTTGGGACATCGCAGCTGTTCAGCACACAGCCGAAAAGGCTGATGGGTACTAGCAGAAAAACCAAACACAGGACAAGGAAACAGCAGTCAAGGATCATGCAAGTGGAGATATTTGAGCAAAGATGAGGATTTGGCCCAAGTAAATACCTGCTAGGAATGCCAGAAACTGGAAATGAGGACAAGAGCAAAGGCTCAGAGGTTGGACTACGGCTATCTGTTCAGGGAAGGACCAGAAGCTAGGGCAGCCTGGGGAACTAGCAAAGAGTGATGGGCAAGAGTTGAAGACGCCACAGGGATCTTTAAGGCCACAATGTAACATGAGTTTTTACACCCAGTGAAAAGACAGGGTTGGAAGGTTTGGAACAGGTAAGCAACAGCATCTGACTTTTCTTTTAGCAGTGTCCTGCTGGCTGCCGGTTGCAGGACCAATTGTAACAGTGCAGTGGGATGGAGGCAAAGGAGTTAGAAGGCCTGGACTTCAGTAGCCACAGAGGGAGTGGGGAGAAACCATCTGCTTCCGGATATACTGTAAATAAAAAAGCAAGAGGCTTACATTTTTTTCTATTAAGTGTATTTATCTGTAGTAGTAAGGGAAAACAAGCTCTTTGGTTTTAAAGGAGGTATCAGAGACAAGATTGTACCACTTTGTAGCACTTCAAAGGTCACAAGCATAAGCAGCTGTGGTGGTGCACTCAACAAGTCAAGGTGAGAGGATTACAGCAAGTTTGAGGCCTGCCTGGACTACATAGTAAGTTCAAGCACAGTTTGAACTACAAAGTGAGACCCTGTCTCAAAAAGCTAAAAAATAATTAAAAAGAAACAAAAAACAAAAGAACATCATTTTGTATGTATTATAAGGAACCAAGAATAACCTGGTACATTGTAACTGGACAAAGTTTCAATCCGCTTCCTGTCTCCACCAACACATATACATACACACATACACATACCACACACGTGCACACACACGCGTGCACTATGCCTTTAAGTATTTGTTGTACAAATATCTGTTGAATGTTTAAAATGCTCCAAGCTGAAAAGACAAGGATAAAAAATTAAAAAAAAAAAGCATACTCCTTTTACCTTGTTCTTAAGAAAGAGAAAGTGGGGAGGGCAGAAGAAGGTGTAAATAAAACTGCTCAGATGCCCAAGGCATCAAATAGCTCTGATTCTTTGTTGGGGAAAAAGCAAAATATACAAATCACATCATCTAGTTCCTGAAGGCTCCGTGTTGACTTCTGTTATGGTTAATACATTGTGTCAACTTGAGCAGTTTAGAAGTTTAACTGAGACACTCAGCAGGGAACCAGGGTTCTTACTTTGTAAATATCCTCATCCTGTGCAAAGGAGGGCAAGGACATTTTGTGAATGTTACACCCACCCTGAAGGTTTTGGGGGGTGGCCTATGTACAATTTGAGGGTAGAAAAGAGGCTTGTATTTTCTCTTTTGCTCTGGCTGCTGCCTTGAAGTGTTGCCCCAGTACCATGCCACTCTGCTTTAGAGCCAGCTGATTATGGACTGAAATCTCCAGAAACTGTGAGCTATATAAACCTTTCCTTGCTTCACTTTGGGTGTCAAGTGTTTGTCTCCGCAACAAAGGAAAAGTAGCCAATACAACTTCCAATCCAATCTGAATTACCTCCTACCCTAAACCTTTATTTCCAAGATTAAATAAATCAAAGTTTGTAAACCAGGTTTAGGCCACATATACTACAGGTAAAATTCAAAAACAGATACTACCTCAAAAACCACACTTCCTATCTTTGATTCTTCATGAGCTATGTGAGAACCACATGCCTAACCAAAATGTATTTCAGAAGCCTCAATCGCAGCCACAGGGTTAGAAACCGCTGAAAAGACTTTATCGCCTTAAGCACTTGTAAACCAGCCTTGGTTCCCACTAAGGATAGATTGGTTATGTGGAGGTGTTTTTAGCGACTAGTTTGTGTTCTCCATCGTTTTTCTCTTATCTGTATCCTAAACAGAGGAAGAATTTTTCAGAGAGATCATCTTTATGGTCCCGCAAATGTTACCACTCTACTCCGTATAGATAACCTATTTCTATAGTGTACTGTAAAGTGAAAACAGGTGACCGATGAAATTCTGTGGGATTATGTGATAAAATTAAGATGCAAGTAGCAGCAAATGATCAAAGGAGAAATAAACAGACACTGAAATGCTCGAAAAGGATCTTCCATTAAAATTAATTCAACTAAAATATAAGGAGTATTTCCGTTTGCGGATATGCGACGGGGGTGGGGGTGGGTGGGGTAGCTTTGATCTGCGTCTTACAAAAACATTTTGCCAGCCAGGAACAGAGTCTTTTGAGGAGCACAAAGCGAAAGCAGAATTGAGTTCATGAAAGGTAGGACCTGCTGCCTTCTGAAACTAGTTCTCAGAGGGAGCTAGAGACTTGGAAATGTGCGTGGGTTTTAACAAGTGAGAGGTTCTCGACAAACTCTGCCAAGACAGAAGAATCAACTAAAACAAGTGCAACACTGTGGCCGGGGATCCTAAACCCAGGGAAATCACCGGAGTTACCCCTAGGCAGGTGAGGCGACCAGGGAACGCAGAGAAAGAACTTACCAGCTTTGCGGGGTCCACAGGAAGTGGACGAGCAGTAGCTGCGACGGGAGCAGCAACTCCGCACCTATAGCCTTAGGCGGTTGGCACCAACGTGCACTTGGCGGGCTGCAGAATTTGGAGCAACCGCTTGAATCATGACCTCCAAGCCTCTATAAAATGAGGCCCGAGCAGATGTGCGCCTTAGACAAGGACTAAGGCCGCATTGCGACAACGGCGGAAGACCAACCGACGAGGATGGGATTCGAACCCATGCGTGCAGAGCACAATGGATTAGCAGTCCATCGCCTTAACCACTCGGCCACCTCGTCGCTAGGACCGTGTTTTGCAGATAAATTTATGTCTCTTTATCAAATACATTGCTTGCTTTTTCTTTTGTGGATTTTTTTTTCTTTGCCTCTTCTTGAGAAAGTGGAACTTAATTTCACAGCTTATATTGTTTTATCGCATGATTTCATTGATGAAACCAATCTCTTCGCTCTCTTTAAAAGGCCCTCTTACTTTGATAAGGAAAAAAAAAATTAAAGGAGTTTGGGAGGAAGGGCGGACCTGAGTACAACAAAGTACTGTACACTTCATTAGGGAAAAAGACCGGAGAAATCAACCGAGAAGAATGGGGTTTATGACTGCTTTTATTTTCAAACTCAAATTGGACATTGTTTCTACGTAGCCACGAATATTAACAGCATTATTAAGCAAATTGTTGTCTCTGAAGCCGCCTGAAAAACACCCAGGCAGGATTCTCAAAAGGACGTCAGCCATGCGACATTAGTTCCTCTGAGAGACACACTCTTGGCATCTGCGAAGTCCACAGGGTTAGTGTGAAGAACTGGGAGAGATACATGAAGGTCAAGATATGGTTGGTTTCGAACATCAGACCACAGATTTTGGACTTTATCTTATAGAACTATGGGCCTAGTAGGGGGTCAGGAGTGTTTCATTTTGTACAGGTAAATGTGACAAAAACGATAATTTCGTATTGGCCTTTTAGTATTCCTGTTACCTATTTCTGTGACCAGCCAAAGACCACCAGGGAATACTCTGCTGCCAGATCACTTGGGTCTGTTACTTCTGCGACTGCAGAGAACACCCCATGGGAAAGAGAAGATCTCAATAAAAAGGTGCTTTAAAGGTTATTGTAGTGTTTGTGTTCCTGTGAGGTAGCTTGGGGAGGTAGCAGGCTGTGTCCTGATTGGCTGTCAGGAAAAGGGTAGAATCCAATGACTGGGTATCTGGATAAATTGTATCAAGAAGGTTAGAATAGAATGAAGTTATGGTCATAAAAGCAGTGGACTCTCCTGTGTTAAACAGGGATGCTTGTTGTTTTGGGGTTTGCAAAGTTACATTTCTCTATCATCTGTGCTTAGTCAGGGTTTTAAAATGTTTTGTTTGATTGTTTCTATCTCATTTTATCATAATCAGAAAGGTCAGTAAGATATTGAAGTTGTGAGATTATGTTCCACAGGAAAATTCCATGGCCTAGGAGTGAGGGCCAGGCTGACTCCTGACCGTTCCCTGGCCTGATGAGTAGGGTCACAGGGGCTCCTTTTGCTTTCTCACTTGTAATCAGTATCATTACTTTTTTAATTACTTGTGTGTATTTTACAACGTGATGCAAAATAAAGCAAATAAAATAACAAGGATGAAAGAAAGACAAAGGTAAAATTTGGAACATGTTCAGAATTGAAAGGAGCTCAGGCTAGAGTCAGGCATGGTGGTGCACACCTGTACTCTCGGCACCCTGGCAGGCTGAGGCAAGATTGCAAATTCAAGCCCAGAGGGGTGATTTATTCACTCAGCAGGACCCTATCTCAGTAAAGGGGTGGGGATGTACCTCAGTGCAAAGGCCCTGGGCTCAATCCCTAGTACTGCAAAAAGAATAAAATAAATAAAACTTTAAAAATTAAGCTAAAACAGGTGAAATATATAAAGTTACATCCTTAAAAGCTTAAATAGAAAACATAAACTGTTTCTGGAAAGAAAAAGCACATTATTTGGTCTTGATGGTATTGGGATTAGGATTTATAAGGCAAAATATGCAAACACAGGTCTAGGGACCATTGGTTCTTTCATTCATTTGTTCTTTTTTTTTTTTTTTTGCGGCACCGGGGATTGAACTCACAAACCTTGCCCTTGCCAGGCAAGCACTTAGGCCACTGAGCTAGAAAACCAGCCCATGGTTTTGAGACAGGGTCTCACTATGCCGTTCAGGCTGGCCTTGATGCTCACTTTGTAGGCCAGTCTGGTCTCGAATTTAACAACAATCCGCCTGTCTCAGTCTCCCGAGTGCTGGGATTACAGGTGTGAGCCACCACGCCCGGCTTCATTTGATCTTTCATAGGTATTTATTGAGCATCCCACATGTGCCAGTCACTGTTTTAAGAACAGGAGTATACCCCTCACACAATGTTTCCTGCTCTGATGGTAATTATGTAGAAATATGAAATAAATAAATTAAAAACCAAAATGTACAGTATATCAGAGGTGGTGGATGCGTTGGAATGGTGGCAACTTGAACAGCATGGCCAGGAAAAATTTAGCGGACTGGTTCTCACACTGCATTGCATGTTTGAATCCATAGGGAACTTCTGAGAAATATTCATGTCAATCATGATTCCTAGAGATTCTGTTCTACATGCTCAGAAATGATATGACAAGAACAACAGTGGAAGTCTTAAATGCAGGCTTAATTATAACAGAAAATAAAACTTTAAAAATAAATAAATAAAAGCTCAGACAGAGATCGTGTTCTCAAGTAGAAAGTGCCAGGGACTAGCTCTCACTACAGCAAAACAATGTGCCTACAAAGTACTAGGCAAAGCTCATTCTGCCTTCCACTCTTTGGGTTATTTAAACCCCAGTGAGGTAGGCACACTTCTTGTACAATCCCTTCCCTGTTTGTGTGGGCTGAACTTTGTGACTTGCTCCTAACTGGAAGACTACTGAAAATTTGATTGGATGATTAGCTCGACCTCCATCTAACAACAGAATGGAATATTCCTTCTCAGTTCGCTCATTTTGATGAAACAAGCTGCCACACAAGTGAGGCCCACACAGGGAGAAATTAAGGGTGGACCTCAGTCCACAGCCAGCAAGTGACAGAGACTCACGGTCCAGTGACTGCTAAGAAGCTACCCCTGCCATCAAACACATAAGCTTGGAAGTGAATCCTTCCCAACGGACCCCAGAGACAGATACAATCCAGCCAACACCTCGATCTCAGACTCGTAAAGATACTGAAGTAGAGAACACAGTGAGGTTGCTGTTTAAGTTCTTTCTATTGTGCTTTGAATCAGTTAAGCAAAGGTAGGCTGAACACTGGCTTCCAAAAAAGGCCCATATCCATGATGGAGGCTAAATATCCCAGGAATATAGAGGAGTTTTTCTGGAACACTTTTGAGAGGGCAGAGGAGTTCCTGGAGCTCTTGCTTTGTTGTCATTGAGCACACTGGAGTAGATGTTTTGAACTGTTGAGAGTCAACAGAAAGAATTAGAGGTTCCATAGACAGCTGCATTCAAAGTCCAAAGTAAAGTCCAAACATCATAAAAAAAAATTTCAAAGAAAGACTTGCATACTGTTGCATCTTGTCAGTAGAATTGGAAATTATTTTAGGAATGGACTCAACCTAAGGAGGAGCATTAATAGAGACCTGTGTATGGAGACAATGGAACTCAGATGGCCAGGCTTCTAACCCTTAATCATAATTAACACAATTAACTTACAGGGGCAAGCAGTCATGGCATGTGATGTAATGCTAGCATTTGGGAGATTGAGGCATAGGATTCCACGGTAGCCTAGGCTACATAGTGAGTTCAAGGCCACCCTGGACTACATAGAGAGACCCTGTCTCAAAACAAACAAACAAACAAACAAACAAACAAACAAACCAAAAATAACTTACAGGTATCCCAATAACTTCAGGCATCACCAAAGCAAAAAATGCCATCAAGAGGAGAGAGTGTGGGTGGTCATGCACATGATAAGGAAAGGACCACATTCCAGAGCCAGAGGAAGGGGTAAGTAGCTGGACATATAAGGAGTAAGGAGTAGGTGGAGGAAATGCAAGTGCAAGGGTGTGTCACTACAGGCCAGGTCACCAAAACTGAGACAAGGGCCACTGAGATTAGAAATTCAGGCCAAACCACAAAATCATAAATCCCTTGAAGGCAGATCATTACTGAAAGACTGATATGTACTTTTAACACAGCAATTAATCTTTCAGTTAATGTGGGAATCATGTGATTTTCAGGTGTAGAGATGGCGCCTCTAGTGGGTACAGACCTCACATCCTTTAAGATATGTACATCTCTGCTTCTATGTGGTCCAACAGTTCCAGGATGGTATTAGTGCCTAGAGGCCAGTAGAAAACTTTAAGCTCCAGGAAAGGAAGAAAGCAGAAGCTATAAAACCTAAACCACCACCCAAACAGAGATTCTAACCCACCAGGAATTCTGGGCAAAAAACCCATATCGGACATCTAGTGAAAGGGGACCCAGGGCTGCAAATCCAGAGGTACAGGAAGAAGATTTTCTGCAGGCCAGAGACTCCGTGTTGATTTGGAGGAAGTAACTGGCAGTACTGACAGCCAAGAGGACGCACCCTGAATGCATTGTGGGAAAATCACAGGGGGAAATCCCCAAGATGTTTCTGAGGGCCCAAAGAGGCTGAGATTCAAATTCTTGAACTCAGTCTAGCATGGTGAACATAATACATGGGAACGTTATGTACAAGGAGCTGACTATTAAAATTCTTCTGTATATTTCTGCACCTGAAAATGCATATTGGGAGGACCTTTGACCCAGGAAGCTTAAGCACCTTGACCACATAGTGACTTTTCACGAGGTGGAATTGAGAGTAATTGAAGCTTCTTTGGAGAAGGTGCCAGCATTGTCAATTTGTTGGGTGGATGCGTGTCACACTATCAAAATTTACACTAGGTCCCACCGAGACTTGAACTCGGATCGCTGGATTCAAAGTCCAGAGTGCTAACCATTACACCATGGGGCCTACAATAGGTAGTTTTCCTGACACCATTTTGACAGCGAATATGCCTGAAGCTAGACTACTCTAGTTAGGATGTTTTATTCTGGGTTTGGAAAGTATATTTGCGTTTTGGGATTTCAAGAAAGTCACAGAATTGTTCCAACCCTGCCCAAGGAGAATCTTATAATGGATGGATGTCCTCTGCAAAATCAAAACTGTACATTTGCTGAATCTTTAACCTGGTCCGTGAATATTTATATACCTGATATAAAAGGAAATGTCTTAGGACACCTGTACGTGTGGAAGATGCAAGAAAAAAGCTAAATATGAGATGCCAAGAATTTACTAGCAATTCAAAAATGAGATGAAATTTCTTACCGTACATGTAAATATTTCCTTCCTTTACTTGTATTTCCTAATGAATTAGTTGTTAATGTAATACTAATAAGATAAATTTTATTATACTTACCTTACTCTTTTGCATATTATAGCAACAATGTGTGCGTGTGTGTGTGTGTGTGTGTGTGTGTGTCTTAGGAAGACGAACGCAAAATTTTATGAGGCAAAAAATGTTTCTTAAATAAGATGAAGCCAAAATCTAAACACAACTGCTAAAATTCTCTTTTCTAGTGTTTGCTCTGTGTAATTCTGGTCTCCAGAAGTGGGAAGACAGCCAGATTCAACAGGGAAAGACTGGAAATGTTTGTTTGATTTGATTAATGCTGAGACACAGATCAAACATGATCACGAGTAGAATAATGGTACATGAAGTGTACCCAAATTCTTAGAAAAATGTCCAGGGACAGGAGTTAAGGACAGGAGAGGTTTCAGACATCCAACAGAAACTAGATTTCAGAAGTAAGAAAGGAGCCATATTTTGGACAGGAAGACAGCAATTCCAGAGACTTTTTTAAAAAATCTTTTTACTAGTACATGTTTAGAGAACACGCAGTATATAGTCATCTTGGGGAGTAGGTACATGAACGTAACATAGATTGGTTCCGTTCTTCTCTTAACCCTCTTCCCCCTTCCCTCCTGACTCCCTCTACTCCTCTAAATACCTTTGCCCCATTTTCATTCTTGTTGACATAAAAATCTTGAGGATTTTAAAGTAATACAACCTGAACTTTTTCCAGCACATCTAAAGCGTCTCAGAAACTCCTAATGATGCTAGATACTTTCCCAAGACAGCTACAAAGACTTGTGCGTCTTGTTGCATGAGAGGAATAGGACTACCTACTTCCAACTTACACGGAGAAAAATAACACGATTGTGGAAGTACACAGTTCGAGAGGCTTTTGTTTAATTGTTTAAACGCACTTGCAAAGAAAACACTCTTACGTAGTCGGCAGGATTCGAACCTGCGCGGGGAGACCCCAATGGATTTCAAGTCCATCGCCTTAACCACTCGGCCACGACTACACTCCTAAGTTTAAGGCTTGGATATATTCCCATGAGGAGTAATACTTTCACTGCCAGCTGTCTACCTTCAAACCTGATTGCTGCAACGACGTAACAAACTTTCTAGAGTGCCTGTCAGCACGATTTTTAAAAAATCGACCTGTGAAGACTGAGATCTTGGCTGGAAGTCACAGCGGATTACAATACGGATCGCTGTGGGGGAGGAAACCAACTCCTAAGCGTAGTCACCTCCGAGTCCGCGAGATTGAACAGCAGGTTCGTCTGACGTAGTGAGATTTACAATAATTGAAGGCTGGAAATGGCTATTTCTAACAAATCACCTTGCTGATTCCTAGGCTGTCAGGGGTAGTCCTCAAAACTTTTTTAACAGTTGATAGCCCTTATTCAATCTTAGTATTTCTTGAATACCCAGGTTTCCACCAAAATTTGTAGCAGAGGATGGTTTCGATCCATCGACCTCTGGGTTATGGGCCCAGCACGCTTCCGCTGCGCCACTCTGCTCACAAGAAAAACACTCTCCTAGTACCTGTACAAGTACAAGACTTTTGGTACGACCATAATTGTGAATGATTTATTGTGTTTTAATGATTATCAGGGAGAATGAAAATGGTAATACACGCGTGGCTACGCTCCACCACCAAATACCAGAGATTCAGCATTGTTTCCCGAAAAGCCAATCAATTGAGGTTGGATTTCAGAGGAACTGGGTGGGAAT
>RJWT010049134.1:0-11043 GCA_004365215.1 Cuniculus paca
TAAATCATGACAAGTCAACCTAACTGGATTAGAAAATGCCCAGTGGATTAGTAAAGGACATATTTGGGTGTATCTGGATGGAGATGTGGGTACTGTGTTCTTAGCTTGTTCTTCTCCTAGCTTGTTCTTCTCTGGTTCTTTTCCCCTGCTCTGCTTCCCAGTCAACATGAACTGAATCTTTTTGCTTGAACAAACCCTTCCACAATGAGGTTCTGCCTTGAAACCAGCTAACCATGGACCAAATCTGCTGAAATGCTGAGACAAATTAAACCTCTTCTCTTATAAGTTGAGGGTATGGAAATTGTGTCTCAGTGAAAACTGACTAATATAGAAAAAAAATTTGTACTGGAAAAGTGGTTCAGAAGTTTTGGAATTCATTTGTAGGAGGAGTTTGGAAAGGTTTGCAGATCTGCGATAGAGAAATACTAGAAGTGCTCATTCAGAGCCCGATGTGTGATTTCTGCCACAGCTAAGATGAGCAGGCTGGGAAAAAGAAAAGACAGGCTCATGGGGTTTATGATGGGAGTGAAGGTTGTACTACAATCTGAATTAGAAACTATGAAAGCCTGGCAAAAGATCCTGTTGACATTTGCCAATGTTTAGAGACTTTGAGAGGAATTGATAATAAGGAAAGTGGACTAATACCCATGGCAGAGAAGATTGGAAGCCAGTCCAGCATTTATTCTGTGACACAGGTACCATTGACTGCATTTAGCAAACTTTTTAATCCAAATTTGAGGCAAAAAGCAGAGCAAAAATTTTTGAAATGCTTGTATTTTGAAACAAAAGGAACCATGTGAAAGCGGGGGCCAAAGGAGGTGAGGTTGCTAAAGGGATTAACGATACCCAAAAGGCATTGTTTATCATTTTTCCTTTTAACTTACCTGTATGGTTCCTGACAAAAGCTGACCGGGTTCTACTTAGTGAAATGCAGATTAAGACAAAGCTCGGCAAACTACAATTGATTCTCATGCTAGTTAATCTTGGTTATCAACCTGACTGGATTAAGAGACTGCTGAAGATATGATAGAATAGTAGGTGTGCCAAATTCGTCAATGGACTAACACACTGACATTCATAACTGACTGTATTTTTGCAAGGTGGAGCCCAGTTGGAGAAGATGACAGCCTGAGCAGGACTTCGGAGAGTGTATCTCTGGAACGTACTTTTCCCACGGGCTTTGCTTCCAGCAGCTGTGAAGTGAAACCATCGCTCTGTCACACACTCCACCATGGTGTTCTGCCTCACCCCACACCCACAGCAGTGGAGCCAGCTGCAATGAACAGAAACCTCTGTGAGCCAAATAAAACATTTCATCCTTTAAATTGTGCGAATTAGGCATTTTCTCCAACAACGGGAAGCTGAGTAATACACTTCTCAACATTTTTATGTTCTACATTTGCAAACTTGGCCATCAGGAAAGTTTATTTATAGCCCCAAATCAATACTTGGTGTCACTTTTACTATACCATTCATTAACACACATGGAGATGTTAAAAATTAGAATAGCTCAACATGCACCTTACTAGAGTATGATATGCCTCCTTCTTGTAACAGGTCTCGTACTGAAAAATCAGTGTCCACTTCATGTTCTACTTTTTTTTTTTTTCAGAGAAAGTCTCTGTATCTCTCAGGGTGTCCTTGAACTCACTGTGTAGACCAGGGTGACCTTGAATTCACAGCAATCCTCCTGTCTCAGCCACCCAGGTACTCAGATTATGCGTCTTTGCTACCACACTCAACATCATCTCATATTCTAAGTAAGGTCACATTGTATGCATCCTTTTTTGGAGTCTTTGTTGTTTATAATGGTCTCAAAATCGAGGATAAAACTACTACTTTTCCTCAGCACAAAAACTTGTAATGTGTCTTACAGAGAAGATATGTGTGTTAGATTAGCCTTATTCAAGCAGGAGTCATTGTGTGGTTGGCCATGAATTAAATGTTAATATATGAAAAATACATATGGTGCATAAGTTGCTTTTCTAGAGAAATATGTATAAAATAAGTGTATTTATCAGTTGATAAAAAGGTCATGACAAGAACCTCACAGGAGCTTAAGCCCATAGTTGCCAGGAAACAAAAGTCACTAAAGCTATATTCATACTGACTTTATGAAACACAACTACTTCAGATAGCAAATATATAACAAGTGTTGACTCTAGTAACTATGGTGTCAGCTTTAGTGTCTAGATATAACAGTTTTTCCAGAGGATATTAGCAAGGTTTTGGTATTTGATATGTGACTACTGGTATGGTGTATGTGTTATTTTATATCTAATTTTAAGTACATGAATCTTGGGAACAGTTTACATTCAAATGGAAAAGAACAATCTTCATTTAAAATTGTTTCAAAACTTTTTATCTTGGCTACCCTCTCAGAATATGGTTGGCAATGATATTTGTCACTAAAAACATTCCCCAACCACAACACTAATTTTATAAACAAAATACTTCAGGCTAACAAAACCAGGAAAGCAAGGAATGGTTAGCTTACAGAACCTCAGTAAGGGATATGCAATCTACTTGATAGAATATTAGCCCTAAGGAATTTTGAGTATCTGCTACTTTACAAACTGTTTAAATATTTAATGATGAGGACCTTGCCAGAATATTTCCTCCAGAGTAAAAGAAACCTTGCTTCATCCTATATCCTCATTGCAAAGAAATTATAAGCAGTGACTTGTAGACTTCTTTGGATCCTGGAGCCAATAGAATCTTCACCTGTAAGTATACTGATGACAAATATGGTCAAATTTTAGAACAATCTCAAGTAGGAAATATTGTATTAAAAAAAAAAGCAGGATTTAGTGCAACAGTCCCATTGCTTTGGATATATGATTTAGTGGACCCTGTTGGAGGTAACGGAGTAAGAAAGGATAAAAAGAAGATTCAATGGCAATCGAGTGGCAACAGATACAGTTTTAACAGCTAAAAAAGGAAGAAAACAACTGGAATTAATTCATTGTTGAGTGAGCTTTGGTACAAGATGAACAATGGCACTTGCATTACTGACATGTTGTCAAATACTTCTAAAAATGATTATAATGGAGATGTTTTCTGGGTAGAGAAGCTGAACAGTATATTTGGTAACACATTTTATGTAGATGTGGTCTGAAATAGCAACATACATTGATTACTGGAAAGTATTTAATGGCAGGAAGGTGCCAAGAGGTAAGACTGGAGTATGGAAGACAAGGAATTAGGGTACAGACATATGGGCAGGTGTATGAGAGTAAGTGTAAGCTCTAGAGATCTTATGTTAATGCTCACCAGAAAGTGTCCGTCAGAGACCAGATACTCGAAATCCAAGAAGAAGAAAAAATGACTTGGTTATTTAACATTATCTTATTTTATTGGTTATATCAGATCAGGCCTAATAGTGCTTGTATGGTGTAGCTACAGTAATAGTTATGGAGAATATGGGTGGGCTTAGTGACATTGACCACCATTTACTATGACAAATATGACGAATATTGTCTCCATAGGTGATTCAATCTGCATGGTAGAGATTCCACTGGTGTTCCCCTGATATAGCACCATTCCCTAAGGATAAATAGGTCACCATTGTATAAACTGGTCACCTGTATTAAACTTTTTCCGTTCTAGAAGGGTCAGCAGTTTGTCCTTACAGAGATACACACTTCTTCTGGGTATGAATCTGCCTTTCTGACTACAGAGACTCAGTCAGCGCCACTATCAAAGGGTCTATTAAAAGACAGCTTCAAAAGCTTAGAATTCTACATAACACAGCATTGAAACATGAGACCCACTATACACAGAATTACGTGTGGGAACTGAGATAACATCAAGAGATAAGTTGATTTTATCATACAGTATACCATCTAGGAGGTTTGGGATTGCCTATTAAAAGCACAGGTAAATAAACAAACCAAAAACCTACTCGAACCAATATTATGAAAGGATAGAGTATTAATATTAGAGTACATACACTAAACTAGAGATTTCTACACTATGCTGTATATCAAAAAAAAGAATCCATGGGTTCATGAATCAAGTTACCAAAGGAGGCTTGGTCACATATATTAGCATTCTTAATTATCAACTAGGAGAATTTGTGTTATTTGACCATAAAATTCAGAACTTCCTGAAGGGGGACACAATATTTTCATTAGCCTATCAGCTATAGCTATTCCCAGTGTTCTTCAAAAGCATGTACACATATATTTCATTTCCAAAAGACACGGTGTAGAGTTTACATTCAAATATAAGTAACTAACTATGATCATAAAGAAAAGCTATGCCTGCCTTTATACATAAAAACAAAAAAGATTATTTGTCCACTTGGGTGCGTCCAAGAATTGTCTTTCTCCAGCATAACTGTACATAGAAACATGGTTCCCTTAAGCTTCTCTTTCTTAGCCACTTCCTAAAACTTGGGATAAGTGCGTTTGTGTGGAACGAGTGGTGAACTTTGGCAGCAATGAAAGAGAAGTGATTGCAGGGAGCATGGTTGACTGACAGTCCAATTACCTCTCTTAGAAAACCACCATAATTTTCACACCAAGAACAAAGTCCCTAGGTCTTGTGTTAGCCACTGACTGAGGACAGTAGGAAACTGGTGCTGATCAAGTTCTTCTGTATATGAACATCTCTACTAAGTTAGTTTGGTCGAGATATTCCCCATTGGTGTGACTAAGAGTGTCTTAGAATAGTGCCACAATATGATGTCCTTCTTACCCAATTCTTCCATAAATTGTTGTCAGGCCTGTGTGATAGTATGAAGGTTTCCCCTGCTATCCTTTCACTTCCACTTTATTCTTAACAAGGTTTCCTAAAATGTCTTCCACTTATATCTCGGTATCTGCTTCACAAAGGACCTAGTTTAACACAATGTCCAACTGTAAAATGGTCTATGTGTCAAAGTAAGCTGGTGCAGTATGCCTCATACTACAAATTAGCATATAAGTATAAATATATTCACTGTGTTTGAAATTGACTTTCTCAGTAAAAGTTTTACTTAGTAGGAGTTTTTTTTTTAAGCTATCGCCTCAAAGTTTTACATAAGTATACACTGGGAAGTATCACAAATTTGGAAAATCCTTAGGTGGGTATTTTTATTGATCTTGAGAAGCTGTTACCCATAATAATGGAGGTGGATACACAGATAGTAGTGGATACCTATAGTGAAATACTACTCCACCCAAAGAAAATTGTCAAATGCAGTTACATATATTAAATTCATGAACACAATCAAAAGAAAAAGTCATAAATTTGCTATTAATGTAATATATAATGCAGATAAAAAATGAACCATTTTTTCTATTATTCAGAAAAGCTACTAACAATCAAGTAAATATTGCCACATAATTCAGCAGTGTGCTAACTCTAGAAATAATGAGAGTTAAGTAATCAGAAGGACTGAACAGGTGATATGAATGCTTGTGGGTAACTAGGTACACATATCACAATTATTTTTTAAACACATGTACAAGCATAATGTACTCCTTTTGTGATTATTTTTTATAAAATCACCTTAAAGTTAAAAACTGTATATACATCATGTTCTTAGCAATATTACAAATGCTTGAAATGAAATCTTGATAGAAATATAAGATTAATCCAAATAAATTTTAAGGGACAATTTAGTACTTTTTAATATAATCTCATTCACTTTTTAGTGGAAAAATAAATTATACTATGGATTATGTATAGAGTTAGACATTTGAAAAACAAACTCTAGATGTAAATGCATGCATATTCTTAGTAACAGCACAAGAATACAAAACAAGAATAGCATAAAACATTAATAATGCACTTAGGAATGTTCCCCTCTTCTCTCAGGAAAATATACATATTTTTTCATTGTTCTGTTTTTCAGTAATAAGTATGGACTATATTGCCATCAGAAAACTGATCGCATACACATTCATTGTAACAGGTATCACACACTGAAGGCATGTACAGCAATCAGTGTGGAATCAGCCATGATCTCAGGATGGTTGTGTGATTATTTCCTGGAGCATGTTACTGAAACCTGGGTCCTCAGGGAATCAGATCATTGATTGTGACAATTGTGCAATTTTGAGGTAATACTCTCTGGGAGGACAGTATGGGTAAATTTTCTCTGTGGATAAAATGAGTTGATGGGCTCCCTGGGGATAAAAGGAGATAGGAAGGAAAATTAAGGATTTTAAAAAAATGTTATAAAAGCAAGTTATTTCCTTTGCCTAGTTTTGCTAGGACTGTTGTATTGACCATTGTACCTGATTTCTGAGGCAGATAGAGGAGTTAAATTTTACTCTGTTTTAGTTTCTTTTAACACACCAATACCTTTGACTCAAATAAAAACTTCTACACTGCTAGCTTAGAAAAATAAATTAGTAATGACAAAAATTAAATTTGTATATTTACTGGGCAACTGAACAAATAGGAAACAAAGTAAATGATCTGAGCTTTTGAATTCTCATGTTTCTTCTTATGTCTGTACCTGAAGACAGTTGATTCAGACAATCCTTATTGGAAATGAAGTGAAAAACATCAGCAATAGATTGGAGATCCTTTAAGGGCCAAGACTGTTACATAACTTCAGTTTGCTTCTACTGCTTATTTCTCAGGTAATCTATAAAATTCAATTTTGTCAAGATTCCGGAAAGACACACAATAGCAAGAATCAGTCAGATTATGTTTGTAGATAGACCCTTTCTCCTGAAAATTCCCATTCATAGCATCACAGTCAGAACAGTATCACTTCCACGTGAATTCAGAAACAATTCCTTATTTTATGTTGGTTTACTTTGCTAAGAACTACTTTTAATGTATAGAGCAATAAGAAACGCTTCTGCCATTAAAATTGCTATGCACAAATGTGTGACAATGTAAGTACATACTTCAGTACAATCTTCTCATTGTTTAGGTGCCAGAAACTCCGTACCAAAGATGACCAATTGACCCATGGATATATATCAGGTCTAGGAACATATATCATGTACAAGACTAGCAACTGGATTTCTTCTCAGAATTTAAAATTTAAGTCACTATTTTTCCTAGTTCTTGGGAGCGCCATTACTTGATGCTGCATTCCAAAAAATTCCCTGATATTTTTCTTCCTCCAGTCTTGGTACTCAGAATCGTACCTTGGCAAGGCCATCAGAGAGGCTCTAAGGTAAGTTTTCTGTTGACCAACTCCCTAATCCCTTATGAATGGATCGAATTTTTAATGCCCATGGCAAGAACTCTCAGTGGATTAAAGGGAGTTGGACCTGCACACTGTCAATGGTGTGATTTTACCAGTGAAAATCTTGAATTATTTATTGATAGATTAACATTAAAAACTTTAATTTCCAACTTTGGCCTCATAAAGATATTTAGCTTTTGTTATTGCTATTCTTACTATTTTTCTTTGTTTCAGTAAATCATCAAAAATATCCAATAATATTTTGAAAAATAAATTATTATTTCTCTCCTATTGATTATTAGATTTATTTTTTAGTGTTTTTGGGACACGTTTTTTTAAAAAAGTAGACATGTAAAAATATTGAGATTATTCTAAGAAATACTATATGTATGCTTTGTTTTCTGAATATTTGTAGCTAAAAATGGATTTTACTCTAGATTGAGTGATGGTGTAGCTAAGTAATATATTTTTAAATTTCCAACCATACCTTTCAGTATCCCAATTCTGGTTTATCGACATATTTCTTATATCAGGTATTATTCATAGCAAGTATAATGATACAGTTCTTCTCTTTCCTGAGTGTACTTTGCTGTATCTGTTTGAGAGCATTGCCAGGCATGATGATGCACGCCTGTAATCCCAGCCCTCAGGAGGCTGAACCAGGAGAAAAGCTGCAAGTTCAAGGCTAGCCTGAGCTACCTAGTGAGTTCAAGATCACCCTGAATTACATAGGAAGACACTGCCCCCCCCAAAAAGAAGCAGGCCAGGATATAGCTCAGCAGCATAAGCACCTACCTGGAAAACACAAGGTCCTGAGTTTGATTCTCAGTATATTAAAAAAAAAAAAAAACCAATGACTTTTGTTGTTTTCTGAATTCTCTAATTCAAGTGTTTTGCAAGGCTGTTGCTATAGGCAGCATATGTGCTTTCTGCATAATATTTGAAGGACTTCATAAATTGGCTAACTTAATTCTCAAATACTTCATTCAGTAGATATAGCAGTTGTATTTTCTCATCAACAGATGAATGGATAAAGAAAATGGGTATTTATACACAATGGTATTGTACTCAGCCATAAAGAAAGAAACATATGAGTCACTTGTAGGTAAATGGATGCACCTTGAATGCTAAATGAAATAAATTAGAAACAAAGGTTAAATATCACTTTTTTTTCTAATAGGAGAAATCCAAGCTATAAATAGTTTAAAGAGCAAAATAAAAGATAGGTGATAGGAAATAGCAAGGTAGATTTTTCAAAGGAAGGAGACCTGATGTGGAGGGAGACAAGAGGGGCAAGGAAAATGGTTAAGACATGTACATGCCCAAATCTTCAAGATGGATGTGATTACTGTGTATCTCAAACATACACTAATAAAAAGATACTAAAAATGTAAAAGAACAGGAAAGAGATTGAGAAGTCAAGCAATTACCAAAGTTCATAGGTTAGCAAATCAAATGGTGGAGCAAGATCTTAAAAGTAGTGGAAAAATGTAGAGCGTGTTCTTTACCCATGCTCAGTTTTTTTTCCCCCTACTTCATAAAAAGATTGTGCTCTTCTTTATTTGCTGACTTCTCATGTAGGACAGATACATCAGTTCTGTGGTTCTGCATATTGACATCTCGTAGGTAGTGGTGACTGGCAAGCAGTAGAAGATAAGGAATTCTTTGTTTTCTCTAGTCTTACATTATTCATCTAGAAAGCATTGACCTTGGGCTTGAGGTTTGTAGGAATTAACATGTTCATATTCAAAAGCAAAAAGAAAGGAAGACTTTTCAACAGACTGATAACTGCGTCCAACCTTGCCAGCATTTGCAGAAATAGTATAGAACTACAAAGAATGATGGAGCCAAGACACTTCTTTTAATTGTGAAATCAGCAGTCTACCCACACTGAGTCATTCTAACTTTCATCAAAATGATTGCTTACTCCTCTGCAGGCTCTCTGTCCCTCATGGTTCCTTCTTCGTAAATTTATTGTCTCCCTCAAGGAATCCCAGTGCAGCACTACCGAGTGGTCTTTCTTGTTTTCCCAATTGCTCGCCATATTTCTGTGCTTCCAACAAGATATAGGAAGTGTGGACTGGACTAGTTTATGAATTTCTCCAAGAATTCCTTATCAGTCATAAGTCTTCACATAATTAGGATGCAACAGCTTTACATTCTTTAAATCTGTGTAATGCTTTGCAACTTATTGGGTGAGGACATTTTATTTTTACTGTATGCTAGCTATAAAGACTGATCCCCAAGCATTGTAGAACACTTTTAGAAAGTAATAGAGTTTTCACATTAAAATAAAGTCATTTGTTTTGTAACAATTTAATGCAAATAATGGCTATATAAATCCAAGGGAATGGAAATGTACAATCACAAAATATTCTTTGATTCTGGATGCATAATATTTCCACTTGATTGTAAAAGGTGTACCTTTATTTACTTTCTGTTTCTCAGAGTCTCTATGTTTCCCTGCTCTAACATTTGGTAGAACAAGGAAATAAAAAGATCCTTCCTTACCAAGCATAGGACTCACTGTGCTTGATTATCAGTTCGAGGAACTTTAGTGCAGGGGAAACTTCATGGGTTTGACTGAAGTTTCAGTACCTTCCAGGAAATCCTACTACATGGTATTTTTGACATATTTTATAGAAGAAACTATCATTCTCTCAAGATGAGCTGCACACTGTCTCATTTTATTGTCCTATTGAAGTTGGGCTTTAAAAATTTTTCAAGTTTTGCATATGTTTCTTCAGTAGCAGGAATCATGGCTCCTTAGACTTATGGTCAAGGACTCAGGGGTTTCAATATATAGTAAGGAAAAAATTATCGAAATTTTGTCAGTACTTCATAGTATTTGGTGCCATTCTATCAGTAATGTTAAATTTGTTCTGAAACAAATACATCTAACACAGAAATCTAGTTTTAATATGAACGATATCAGATAGATCTGTTGTTTGGCGACATTTAGTTCTTTCAATATTTTGACCTCACATTTCTCATGTGGACCAGTAAAGTTTTCACTCAATTTACTGAGTTCACTTTGAAACTTTTTGTTTCTGATGTTTTCTTTTTGTTGGTCATTTACTTAACTCTCTATCTAAACAAAAATATTCTACTTAAATCAACCAAGATTTAATGAGTACTTTTTGATTTTAAAAAAGTTAAAAAAACCCTGCCCTTAGGAAAAACTAATCATTCAAAACTAAGATATAATAAGTTAGTACTTGTATAAATATTATACTACTAATGTACATGTATCTATGTATGATATATGATTATGTTATATACAAAAACACAAGCTCAACTTTTGATACATAATGTAATATATAAATATTATAATAGTGATCATTACTCATGCATATTGTACATGGATAAATGTAGTAGGGTTTGACTATTAATCTTGATATTTCAACTTGAATTGATTAGGAAATGCCTAGCAGGTTAATAAAGCGAAGTTCTGAAGGTGTCTGTGGGTGACTGATGTGCAAGACTGCAAATTGAGGGAGGAAGACTCATTTTAGTTGTGAGTGGTGCCTACCAATAGACTTGTAGCCTGGATGCAATAAAAAGCATAGAATTCTTTAAAAAATAGAGAATATCAATAGAATCACTACATTGTAGGACATAGTAATGTAGAATAGAATGATTCCACATTCCTACTTCTTGGTACATGTTCAAAGGATTGAAGTCAGTAGCAGAAATATTTGCATTAATGTATTAATTGAAATATTATTCAAAGTACTCAAAATACAGAAACAATTTAAATGTCCAATCATTAAAATAATGCATTACATATGGTGGAATATTATTTAATTTTAAAATATAAAAAAATCCTGACATATGCAACAACAAGTCAAAACAACATGCACAAAAATGACCAAAAACAAACAAATTCAAAGCACTTAAATATT
>RJWT010049135.1:0-11011 GCA_004365215.1 Cuniculus paca
ACCAGGGATTAAACTCATGACACCTCGTGTTTGCCAGGCGCTTAGGCCACTGAGCTAGATCCCCGGCCCTTGTCTTTTTGAGACAGGGTCTCACTATGCCGTTCAGGGTGGCCTTGAGCTCACTTTGTAGCCCAGGCTGGTCTCGAACTCACAACAATCCTCCATTGTCACCTTCGAGAGTGCTGGGATTACAGGCTAGCACCACCACGCCCGGCTTGATTTCTTTGACTGTAAAAGAAATAGTAGGTGGAAATAATTTTCCATCAGAATTTGATGGCTTCATTTTTTGGATTCCAGTGTTGACACTGCAGTATAAGAAATCATTTTGATTCCTGATGATCTGTATGTACTCTCTCCTCTCACTATGTAGCACAGGATGGCCTTGAACTCACAGAAATCCTCCTGCCTCAGCCTCCCAAATGCTGAGATTACAAGCATGTGCCACTATACCAGGCTTCACATCATTTCTCTAATGTCTTTCCCTTGGCTTCTCCTGGGCTTCCTGGAAAATCTGTTAGTTAGATATTAGGCCTCCAGGATTGAGACTTTAATTTTCTTATATTGTCTTTTTGTTATAGCCTCTGGGAAATTTCCTTTTCATTATCTCTCATCCCTTCTATTGACTTTTTAAAAATTATTTTGACTCTTGTGTTTTATTTTCCCACTGCATTTTCTTCTCCCATTATTGGTTTTTTATATAGATCTTATTTCAGAGACACAATATCTTCTCTTAACTCTCTGAGGACACCAGTCATTTTTGTTTTGTATTTCCTTCTGCTCCCTGCATTTTCTACTTGCTTGAAACATGTTGGCTTGTTTATCCATCTGCTTTGGCCTCCCTCCTTCATCCTGGAGATGCTCTTCAAATACATGGTGAGAGGTTGCTGAAGAAGTGAAATTCTAAATATCTAACTGGCAGCTGTCTGCGTGTGAGTGTGTGCCCTGCCCCAGCTGGTAAACCTCAGTGTAAAGGGACTGAGTGATGATCTGGTGTTGAGCCTGAGCTCACATAAATATCAGTCCTGGTGCCTTTCGTCTTCCCTCTGAGCTGCACAATCTTGGATTCAGGACTTTGGTTACAGAATTGGGGAAGGGGCCTCAGCGTCCCCCCATTCTGTATTTGATAGTTCACTCTAACCCTTTCTGTCTGCTGGCCCTGAGTCCAGAGTTCCTCCAGGCTCACGTCTCTGGGGGAAAGATAAAGCACTGCCTTGCAGCAGCCAGGGGCTCACTTGGCAGTGCAGGGCGCAGGGCGGGACGGGGTTTGAAGGGTCCCACTGCTCTACTGACAATCAGTCTTCTGCCCCTATTTTCAGTACTGCACTTCGCCCCTGCTCAGCTTGTTACTTCTCTGCCAATCGCTTCTCCTCTTCCAAAATATGCGTTGATATCTCTTTGAAAAGGTAAACTGAGGCATGACAAAGAGATTTCCCAAGACCAGATGACTAGAGTAAGAAGCAGAGCAGGTTTTTAACTGAGACGGTCCGATGCTGACACCTGATAACCACTTTGCCATGTTGCCCCTTGGGACTGGTTGCCTTCTTCCCCCACCTTCACAGTGAAAGCACCACAGGGTGTGAACTCATTATAAACTCAGCTCTGTCCACTTATTCAACAGGTTTTTACTGAGAATTTGATGTGTGCCAGGCACTGAGTAAGGGACAGAAGAGTGATGGTGACAGTCTGGTCTCTTAGGATTTATGGCTGGGGGAAGAAGGCAGGTATTAACCAAACTGCTGCACTAATTCATATCAAGTTGCCCACTACTGTTTGTTTTTATGGTACTGGGGATTGAACCCAGGGCCCTCACACTGAGTTATATAGCCCCAACCTTTTTATTTTTTATTTTGAGACAGGGTCTGACTAAGTCAATAAATTGTCTATTGGGCTCAAATTCGTGATCCTCCTGCCCAGTGTTTTGTTTGATTTTATTTTGTTTTGTTCTGTTTTGTTTTGTGTCAGGGTCTTGTTAAGTCACAAAGTGGCCCAGGCTGGGAGCTGCCCATTATTATATTCTGCCATGATAGGTAAGAACAATGACTCAGTAATAAAATGCAAACAACTCAATTAAAAAATGAGCAAGAATTGCTGGGCATGATGGTGTGTGCCTGCAATCCCAGCACTCAGGAGGCTGAGGCAGGAGGATGGACACAAATTCAAGGCCAGCTTGGGCTACACAATGAATTTAAGGCCCATCAGAATTATATAGTGAGACCATGTCTCAAAAAATAAAAGAAAACAAAACAAAACAAAAAATGAGCCAAAGACTTGAAAAGACATTTCTTTAATGAGCATATACAAATGGCTAACAAGCTGTTATGGTTTGTATATAGATGGCCCCACCAAGCCTCATGTAGTCATGGAAGTGGCTGAATCTAGCATTTATGATTGATTCGTTGTGTAGCGAGTCAATTGACTGTGTGAGTTCTGCACCCGCCCAGGGGTGGAGCTGACATACAATGTAAGGTTGGAATGGGGGCGTGTTTTCCTCTTTTTGGCATGGTTTGCGCTTGGCGCTTGCAGCCACCATGAATGGCTGCCCCTCAGCCACTCCACCCTGCTTTGGAGCCAGCTGAGTATGGACTGAAATCCCCCAAACTGTAAGAAATAAACCTTTCCCTCCTTCACTTTGGGCATCAGGTATTTTGTCTCAACAACAAGAGAAAAGTAACCAAGACACAGGTACATAAATAGACAATTCACTAATCACTGGGAAAACACAAATTAAAACTACAATGAGATATAACTTCACTCCTAATAAGATGACTACTAATTTAAAAAAAAAATCAGAGTTAGCAACAATGTGGACAAAGTGGAACCCTTGTGTACGGTTGGTGGGAACGTAAAATGGTGCAGCCACTATGAAAAACAGTATAGTAAGTCCTCCAAAAATTGAAATAGAATTTCCATATAATCCAGTAAACCCTCTTCTGTGAAGACAGTGAAAAGTACTGAAAGAAGAGTGGACAGACACCTGCACAGCTGTGTTCAAGGAAGATCATTCACAATAACCAAAAAGTGGCAGCAACCTAAGTGTCCTCTGACAGATGACAAGATAAATAAAATGCAGTACAGGCTGAGCATCCCTTTACCCAAAATATTTGGAACCGGAAGTATTTCAGATTTCAAAATTTTCTCAGATTCGGGGATATTTGTATATACATAATGAGATTCGTTGGGGATGGGACCAAAGTCTACACATGTAGTTCACCTATGTCTCATTTGTACCATTTATGGCTCACACACAGCGTGGAGAAAATTTTGAACAATATCATTAGTGCACCTACACTTTGACTGTGACCCATCACGTGAGATCAAGTGTGGCATCGTGTTGGTGCTCAAAACATGTAAGATTTTTTATTTATTTATTGGAGACAGGGTCCTGCTATGTAGTTCAGGCTGGTTTTGAACTCACTATGGAGCCCAAGCAGGCCTTGAACTTGCAGCAATCCTCCTGCCTCAGCCTCCCAAGTGCTGGGATTACAGTTGTGTGCTACCACACCCAGCTAAATGTAGGATTTTTGTGCCCTTTCAGTTATGGAGTTTTCAGATTAGAAATGCTCAACCTGTATATACACACGAAGGAACAGTACTCAGTTTTGAAAAGGAAAGAGATGCAGACCATGCTACGATATGGATAAACCTTGCAGCCATTGTTCTGAGTAAAATAAGCCAGTCCCAAACACAAATACCATATAATTCCACTTATATGTGGTACCTAGAGGGGTCAGATTCATAGAGGCAGAAAAAATGGTGGTTGCCACAGACTGTGGAAGAGGAGATTGAGGAGGGCATCTGATGATTATGGAGTTTTGGTTTGGGGAGATGAAAAAAAGCTTTCGAGATGGATGGTGATGTGTGCACACGTCAATGTACCTAGTGTCTATAACTTAACATGGTTAAAACAGTTTTGTCGTTTTGTTTTGTTTTGTTTGTTTTTTGAGATGAAGCTTACTATGTAGCCCAGGTGGCCTTATATTCTTGAACTCAAGCATTTCTCCTGCCTCGGAAACTACAGATGAGACAATTTCAAGTGAAATCGAAAGTAACCGACAGCAAGGCGTCTCAGTGTATGCTGAAGATGGAGCCTTGGGCTTTGGGACAAAGAAAAAAGAAATGTGCCTCCCAATGGGGATAGGTTAAGAAATCAAGGCTCTCAGGAAACAAAATACCCCATTATCCCCTTGAACTGATGTTAAGGACATAAGAGGATAACCCACAGACAGACAAAGAAAAAAGAAAGAAAGAAAAAAGAAAAAAAAAAAGCTCAGATGATAAAATGTTGTTTCATTTGGTCACAAATACCTGTCCTCATCCTATCCATCTTCTGACCAAAGTTTGACTAAAATGAGGACTGGGTATATTAATTATTAATAAATTTGTAAACAATAAAGACTGGGGTCTCAAGAGGAGATAGATTATGCCCTATGTTGGCAACAAGGACCAACTGTCCTTTTTCTCCTAAAAACTCAGCGGCTTAGTAAGAAATAAAAAGTTTTCTCTGGCTAGGCGTGGTGGTGCACACCTATAATCCCAGCACTCGGGAGGCTGAGGCAGGAGGATCATTGTGAGTTTGAGACCACCCTGGGCTACAAAGTAAGCTCAAGGCCAGCCTGAACTATGTAGTGAGACCCTGTCTCAAAAAGACCAAAAATTAAAAAAAAAAGTTATCTCTGGTCCCCTCTTCTGCATGAGACCCTGTAGAGTCCCTACCCCCAGCCTGTAATCCTGGATAGTGGCTCTACCTCAACAAGGAGGATCCCATCCCTAGCATAGTGGTTGCCCACAAGGAAAAAAAGACCAACTTTATCCTTGGTTCAAAAAGAAAAATTTGGCCAGGGATATAGCTCAGTGGCACAGTGCCTGCCTGGCAAGTGCAAGGCTGTGAGTTCAATCCCCGGTACAAAAAAAAAAAAAAAGAAAGAAAAAAAAGAAAAATGTAAAAGGTGCCAAAAAGATGTTCAGAATCTTGTTTCCCCAAAGACTAAAGAGGGGGCTCAATCCCTCTTTCTTTGAGGAAGTTCCTCTGGGGTGACGAAAAGTCAGGTTACAAGTCTTAGCTAATTGATAAATTTACATTTGGCTTCCAATTTAAATTGGTATTTTTGTTTAATTAATATACTTAAAACATTCCTTATAGATTATAATTTCTTAAACTACAGTTACAGGGTTAACTTACTCTTCTCTCTGCTTCCTGCTGATGATAAGAGCACTGATTCAAGGCTACTTAAAAGTCTGTTGGCAGCCAGGGAAGTTTAAAATTATAACAATCTAAGGTCAAGAGAGAGAAAAAAATTACAATTACAACAGTTAGGGCTGGGGATTTAGCTCAGTGGCTTCAGCGTCTGCCTGGCAAGTGTGAGGTCTGAGTTCAATTCCCGGTGCCAAAAAAAAAAACAGTTAAGGGCACAACCTGATGTTAAAAAAAAAAAATTTCTTCCAGACAAAAGAAAAATATCTAAGCTCCTCAAGAGAGGTCCTAACTCTGCCAGGCCTGGTGGTGCATGCCTGTAATTCCAGCACTCAGTAGGCTGAGACAGGAGGATCGCTGTGAGTTCGAGACCAGCCTGGGCTACAAAGTGAGCTCAAGGCCAGCCTGAACTGCATAGCGAGACCCTGTCTCAAAAAGACAAGGGCCGGGGATTTAGCGCAGCGGCCTATGCACCTGCCTGGCAAGTGCAAGATTGTGAGTTCGATCTCTGGTGCCGCCAGGAAGGAAGGAAGGAAGGAAGGAAGGAAGGAAGGAAGGAAGGAAGGAAGATCCTAACTCATCTAGATCTGCGAGGAAGGAGGCAGCTTGTGAAATTCCGGCGCCAGTTTGGAGACTGCTGCAGGTTTCTGTAAATTCTAGATACTTAGCTTCTCGGTCTTGGCAAAACCCCTTTATAAAACCACAAAGGGAGTGGGGGACGAGAACCTCTGTTATGAGAACAAGTACAACAAAACGCCTTTAAAGGGATCAAATAGCACCTTGGCAATGCATGGACCTGGGGCTTCCAGACAAGACTAAGCCTTTCTTTCCATACATCCACGAGTGTGCAGGCACTGCTGTGCGTTTGTTAACCCAGATCCTGAGGGCATGGCATTGACTGGTGACACACCTCCCCAGGTAACTGGACTCTGTCTCCCAAGGCTGGCCACCCTGCCGGCAGGCACTTGCAGTTATAGCCCTCTTGGTAGCAGAGGCTGACAAACTGACTACAAGACAAAAATTGACAGTCCAAATGCCACACTCTGTACTGACATTAATGAAGTACAAAGGATGATGCTGCTTAACTGATGCCCAGATGGTCAGACGTCAGGGGATACTATATGAGATCCCACGCATTCACCGGGAAGTAGTGGGGACCCTGAACCTGACAACCCTACTGCCTATGAGGCCAGGCCAGACAGATCATGACTGCATTGAGGTCGTGGGTGAGATGTTCTCCAGCAGACTGGGCCTCGAGGGCCCTGGTGCTGAGTATTTTACTGATGGTAGCAGTTCTGTGAAAGGGAGAGGACAGCTTGCAGGGTACTCCGTGGTAATTTTAAATTCTGTCAACGAGGCAGTCTCTGCTACAGGGGAGCTCGGCACAAAAGGCAGAGCATATTGCACTAACCAGCACCCTCCAACTCGTGGCAAGAGTATGTGTTAATACGTACACAGACTCTTAAGTATGTCTTCACCACCCTCCACCTACGTGGGGCTTTATATAAAGAAAAGGGCCTAATGAACGCAAGGAGAAAAGATATAAAATATGATTTTAAAAAAATCTTTAAACTCCTAAACTAGACACTGTGTGGGTGCCTCAAAGAATGGCAATCACACACTGTGGGAGATGTCAAAGGAGAGACACCACGGCCGGTTGGGGAAACCGTGAAACAGACCAGTAAACAAAGCTCGCGGCCTCCAAAGAAACAGCAGAATCAGCAATTATGTCTGCCACACGGTTGCCCAGTTCACTGACAAAACGAGACCCTAATCACTCACAACATGAGAATGTTTAAGGCCAAAGATAAAAAGTTATCCCCTAGGCAGATGGTAAAAATTTAAAGACAGCCTGTGTGGTGGATTAACTAATGGTCAACTTGCAACACCCCACTGAACTGAGTCAAAGGACTAAAAATTACCTAAAAACTACATTTAGCATACTGCCCCCAGAGTGTAAATAAATACAACAAATACACCAGACTCTAAAGCTACAACTGAGCAAACTGGGTCAGAAAACTCATCTGCACTGAGACCAACTCCTGCCAACAGCCCTGCTGAAGATTAGGTTTAGTTCCACTAACCAGATGGGGTTTTCCCCTTATAAAATTCTCTCTGAGAGGCCTCCTCCTCTTTTTATCCCCTCCTCTTATTAAGAGAACAAAGGGGGACTTAAGAGTTTAAAAATCTCACCCTACAGCAACAGTTAGGCCCCACCTTAGTCACTCTACACCAATACATTAAAAACAATTGCCTGTGAGTCTCACCACACATGCTCACTCTTTCAAACCAGAAGATGCTGTATGGATAAAAAAATAAAATGTCGCCGGCGTGGTGGCTCACGCCTGTAATCCCAGCACTCAGGAGGCTGAGACAGGAGGATTGTTGCAAGTTCAAGACCAGCCTGGGCTACAAAGTGAGCTCAAGGCCAGCCTGAACGGCATAATGAGACCCTGTCTCAAAAACAACAGGGCCAGGGATCTAGCTCAGTGGCCTAAGCGCCTGCCTGGCAAGTGCAAGGTCATGAGTTCAGTCCCCGGTGCTGCAAAAAAAAAAAAATAATAATAATAAAATAAAATAAAATAAAATGTCCATCCTTTAAGGCCCTTCTTGAGGGGCCCACTCACTGTTATCCTATCCACCCCCGCCACAGAGTAAAGGCAGTGTCTCAGAACTGTGCTCACATCCCCAGCCCCTAGGCACCATGTAAGCTGACAATCCAAAAATATGCACCTCCATCCTTCTTCCTAACTGCACTTACATCTGTAGCGCTGATTTCACCACAGCCTTTGCTGAGACCGCCATGGCTGACTAGCGATGTGGCGAATGTGCCTGCGAGCCTTCCCCTTTCTCGTGCGGGCAGGGTGTTTTGTTGGCATTGGCTGTTTTTAGCAGGAGCCCCATGGGTATACCTGAGCTCCCCATCCTGTGACCCATGTATTCCCATCACCAGCTCAAGCCAGAGAGTTACTTAGACTTTATACACTCACTCCTCATGCCAAAAAACAATGCTCCAAGGGACCTACACACGTAACAAGACAACCTATTCTATCTGCCAACAGGAGAGTCAGTAACTTGCTTTGACCTTCAATACTCCCACAGTAAAGATTGGTTAAAAGTCCAATCCTACTAAGAAGAGGGGGCCTTGGTCAACCAGACACAAATTACTAACCCAAAACAACCAATGTCAATGCATTTTGATGTGTGTGTTATAGGTATTGGCCCAGAGATATCTGTCATATGAAAAAGGCAGGTACTTTTTTGTTTGTTTTGTTTTGGGACAGGGTCTTGCTATGTAACACAGGCTGGCCTTGCACTCACTATGTAGCTCAGGCTGGCCTTGAACTCACAGTGATCCTCCTGCCTCAGCCTCCCCAGTGCTGAGATTATAAGCATGTGTCACCATGCCTGGCTAGGTACTTGAGATAAAAAGTCCAAGGACTTTTTTTTTTTTTTTTGAGACAAGGGGCTCACTATGTAGTTCAAGCTGGCCTCAAACTCCCAGTGATCCTTCTGGTTCAGCCTCCTGAGTGCTGGGATTACAAGTGTGTGCCCCATGGCCAGCCCAAGACTCTTAAGATACCATGCCTAAATTGGGAGCAAAAATACTGACTCAGTGATAAATACGTATATTTTAAAAAGTGCTTTATGTGCCTATACACCTGAATTTTCATGCCCCACAGCTGTGTTTCAGGGGCTACACACACACATAAAGACACAATAGCTTTCCTTCAAGAGGAGCTGCTACATCAGGTTGTCCATCAAAGGCATATAATCCTGTTAATCTTCCCATCCTTAACCCAAGAGATTCCAAATGCCAATGGGGCATCCAAATGGCATTCAGATCCATGGATAGGGCAAAGATCCAGAAACTGTGATATATTTTCAGTCACCACTACCATACATGCACATTTCATCAGGTCTTTCATTCCTTTTATAAGACAATAAACAGCAGCCCTCCTCCTTTCCCTGCCACAACCAGAAACTTGTTTCTAGCCCTAGCAGAGACTATACCGCAAACCGTATAAAGATCTTGCTATAATTGTGAGAAAAACAACATGGGAGATCAACGGCCATAAGAGCCTTAAAAATTAGATCCCGACAAACCTTGTAATAATGAGAAACTCAATGGCAAGGGTCCTCAGATCACCTTGAGCCAGATCCCCATCCCTTGTCTAACTTCTTCCACGTTTGAAAAACTTGAGACAATATTGGGACAGCCAACAAACGGTGGTCCCAGGTAGACTATGCTATATATGTAAGAGAACAGTCTATATTATACTCCCCCAAACTGGTCAGGGTCATGTGTGTTAGGAACAATCTGTTCATCTTTCTTCCTACTTCCTCTTCCAGTGGGGAACATCTGAGAGTCCAGGTATGTGGAGATAGACCACCACCATCACCCCCTGCAAAACAATGACATGCCCTTCAAATTGGCAATTGGAAAGATAATAAGTGGCCTCTTGAGTCAGGGATTTAGCTCAGTGGTAAGCACTTGCCTGGCAAGTGCAAGGTCGTGAGTTCGATCCCCATTACCAAAAAAAAATAGGTCTCTCAAGCATATAATCCAATATTATAGCCCTGTCACCTGGGCAGAAGATGGGTCTTTGGGCTACCATACCCCCATTACATGTTAAACCACATAATCAGACTGCAAAACTGTTATAAAAATTATAACTAATGAAACTGCCAAAGCTCTTAATTTACTAGCCAAAGAGCAAGCCAAAATGCATAATGCTATCTATCAGAATCAGTTGGCCTTAAATTGCTTGCTTCTAAGAGGAGAGTTTATAAAAAGTTTAACCTGAACAACTGCTGCCTACAGATAGATTTAAAAAAAAAAAGTCAGGAGCTGGGGATTTAGCTTAGCGGCGTAAGTGCCTGCCTGGTAAGGGTGAGGTTGTGAATTTGATGCCCAGTACAAAAAAAAAAAGTCAGAGGAGATCAAAGATCAGATGAAAAAGATTGCTCAGTCCAGACTTCAAAAGGTTGGGACCCCAAGGAGTTGTTTAAAGGCTGGTTTTCAGCTTTCAGGGGATTCAAAACCCTCATAGATATTATACTTTGATCTTGGGGGTTCGCTTAACCCTCTCTGCTCTGCTCCCGATTATAAGGTCTGTCTCTAGCTTGATGATGTTATAGAAATAAAAACCTTTAAACCAAGATGATGCTCTGTGACCCAAAATAGAGGGTCCAAGCATCAGAGAGGGAAATGTGGCAGGGCCCCTCCCCTTGAAATGCAGTGAGGGCCTTCTCAAAACCAAGATAGGCAACGTGACACAGTTAGTTCCTAGATACACATGTGTATATATGTTCTAGTACAGCCCTGTAACATAGCTTGTACCCAATCAGGTTGTAGTATGTTAGTGTGTTACTATTTAAGAGAGACAAAGACACAAAAATTGTATAAAAGGCAAAATTCCACCTTGATCAGGGCTCAGCCTTTTGGGTGTTAGCCCACTGAGCCTGTGCTGGCACGAATAAGGTTGCTTCCTGGAAAGATAAGCTTCGGTGTCCCCTCTCTCTGCAGGAAAGTCCTACTACAGTATATATTTTGACTATCTGTACTAGGTACTGAGCAAAGTGCATGCGCACTTTAGGAGAGAAAATCTCTGTTGACATAGATACTGAAGAAATAAAGTTAGAAAAGAAAAACTGAGTGTTGAGTTTGGGCTCATCACGCATAAAGCACAGAATAAAGCAAGGGCCAGTTATTTAAAACTGGCAGCAAGAGGAGCCCCGTTACCATGACAACAGAGGTCAGGGCTTCATGATACAAAGTTGGAAGGACACAAGAGGTAACCAACCCACATAATGGCA
>RJWT010049136.1:0-11052 GCA_004365215.1 Cuniculus paca
TTCTCTGGCATTAAATAGGTGACAAAGTACTAACAGGTGCACAGCAGATATGAGGATGGATAGGAATTCTGCACGAGGACTACACACACTTGGCCGTTCTGGAGCTAGCACTACTAGTCATTCCCTTGCCTGAAGCTTGACTTTCATCAGAAGTCACAATTCAGTTCCTGGGAAGACATGAAAGAAGCCAATGTCTGGGAAGAGATCAAATGCATACAGACCATCATCTCCTTCGGTGTTCTGGAAGGGTGACTTTGGCCATTGTTCTTTTGGAACCAAGGTGAGAGAGTCAATATTCTGAATTAATTACCTGTTACTTCTTGCCTTCTGAGTATCACCCACCTATAAATGAACCCCTCCCCACTCTTCAAGAGTTAACACAAGCTGTTCAGGCTCAAAGTTTTGGTTGGGGCCTTAGAAGAATAAAGATGAAAACAAAACACATACTAAATACTTCCAAAAAAGACATCAATAAATCTTTGTTGATGAAGACTTTATTTATCTGCCAATATTACCTAACTGAATGTGGCTAAGAATGATCAAAAATCTCCCACCAGAATGTCGAGGGGAGTAATAGAGAGGCTAAACTGTCTACTTTGAGCCTGGCACTGTGAAAAGCTTGTTTCTACACATCAGCTCATTCGCTCTGGACAAACTCTATGAAGTCCTAACATACTTCCCATTTTATAAATGTGGAAATTAAAGTCTAGAGATGTTAAAGAAACAATGCCCGAGGTCGTTTAGCTATTCTAGGAGACATCAGCCTTTGAATCCAAGTTTCTCCAAGGGCAGAGCCCATGCATACTCCTCTTCCCTTTCTACCACATGGCCTTCCTCTAATCAAATCCACCTACACCAAAACCTAGACACTTGAATCACATAAGAGCCTCTGCAGACCCATAGTCAAGGTCTATTTGCAAGCAATTCAAATTAGCCTGATTATCTATGGGCCTGTTCAAATATGAAACTCCTAGGGAAGAGAGTGGCGACAAGCACTTGACAACAGTGAGAGATGAACGCCTTGTCTCTCTTTTGGCATATACAGCTTGGTATCCCTGGAAGAACTCACTGTATTATGTATCATGATGGATGTTCATAATGATTTTGTTCATTGGGCTCTATACCAGGAGGCAGGGAAGTACAAAGTACATATTAAAGTTTTACTGTACTTTGTGTAAGTTCAGTAAAACCAAGTCTTCGTGCTTGAATGGGGTTAAGCTCTAACAAAAACATAACTTCGTGCAGGCACCCATTCCTCCATGAGGTGTGGTGAAGGAGGCACTGGTATATTGTTAGATACCCTTAGTTTTACTCTTTGACCTTTCTAACCTCCAGAAGATCACTACTTATTCTTAGAATGAAGTTTCTATTCTGGTATTTTTAAATGCGTAAAGTATAGAGCTCTTCCTAAACCAAGATCTGTTTAAAATGTCTTTCTTGTCACATGTCAACAGACAACCTTAAAATAAGGAGGGGGAGGTGGTGCAGCTTGAGTATGTGTGTAGGAGGGGTGGTTTTGGAGCCAACAACCTGGAATCTGTATGTTGGCTCTGTCATTTTATATGTGATCTTGATGAATTTAGCCTCCTTAACAAACAGTTTCTTCAACTATAATGGTGAGACAATGATATTCACCAATGCACTTTGGAAAATTTATTTTATCATCCCTTTTCTTTTGCCTTCTTCATGCATCAAGAGTATAACAAAGAAGAGAACTGATGGACTTCCAGAACACAACCTTTTTGGTGTCTCTGAGTAAACAAAGGAGATTGGGTGAAATTACTCTTTTTTTCTATTCCTTCCGCAGGAACTGAGTTAGATACCCAGGAAGCCCTAGAGTTTGCTGACTCCTTTTCATTTCTCTACTTGCCTTGGATTCTAGTGTCCCTGTTGTAATAGGAACTCAACCCTAGACTGCTGTTCTAGGTTGTATGGGTCAGCTGGGTACAGGGTAGTAAGACAAACTGACTTTGTTGTTGTTGTTGTTGTTGTTGTTGTTGTTGTTGTTGAGGTCAATTATGCCCTTAGTATCTGTATCAGTCAGCTTTTCCATTGCTGGATACAATACCCAAGACCCACAATTTCAAGGAAGAAAGGTTTACTTTGGCTCATGTTTTAAGGGGACTTAGTCCATAGTCAGCTGGCTCCAAGGCAGAAGCATCATGGTGAAAAGATGTGGTGGAGCAAAGTGGCTTAGTTCACCTTGGGAGCAAAGGTCAACAGGTGAAGAGAGACACAGAAGGAGCCAGGGACCATAGACCCACCCAGATAGAACCAGAAGTGTTTTCCACCAGTCCTCTGGGTGGATCCCAAGGTCAATCAAGTTGACATCCATCTTAACCACCTCAGTATCCCTTCTTCTTATGACACTAGTTAGGCTCTGACATTTAAGTCTGGGTTAGGATGTACTGACGGACAGCTAAGCTTAGGTAAATGAGTTCCCTGCAGGGTTGAGACTTATTTATTGACAGTTTTTCAAAGGCCATTGAATGTGGAACCCCAGTGAATGATGAATGTTAGCTTTCCTTCCTTTGCACTTCTCTGGGGGACCTTTAAGAGGGCAGACATGAGCAACTCACCACCATCACCACATTAGTAAGAATCAAGCGACATCTACTTTCCACATTGTAAAGAGGGTTAGACAATACAGTTTACAGAAACATACACTTAGCATATGTCTCACTGTTGAGCACTAGCTAGTAACCAGTACAAATCTTAAAGTGGTTTTTCATTTTCTTACAGTGTGGGGATTCAAATCTTCTAGAAACCAAACATGACTGCCTAGTATATCAAAGAGTAAGTTTCCTTTCAGAAGAGGTTGTATTGTGGTGATAAATGTAATCTGCACAAGGAATTCCTGGGTCCTCTGTTCTAGAAGTTCTTTCTCTTTTTTATGTAATAAAGTACTCCTTTGCTTTATTAATCACTAGAGATGACGAGAAAAAAAATGCATCATGAAAACACTCTCAGGTGAAACTTTTGAATTCTCAAGTCTTTTGACAGGTGATCTGATTTCTCAGTGCCATGATGGTTTCTCCATGTTGTAAAATAGTAACTATTTACTGGTCATCTATTGCGTTCAGCATTGTGTGCTAGGGACCTAACATTAGGCGGTAATGTTGCCCTTATTTTACGATAGGAAAATTGAGATTAAGAGAGACAAAGAAACCTTTAAAAGGTCAGACGGCTTGAAAATCCCAAATCTGGATACTGTTTTGGAAAGTATTTGCACATGATAAAGGACAGCAAGGACATGTCTTTCTCTTTCACCAAAAGATGCACAGGAATATAATTTGGTAGAAGAAAAATGCATAGAGTTTCTTGTGGTTTCAAGTGTCTGTTGGGACCCCCTTTGTTCTCTCTCCCCTACACTAACTCTGATATAAGAAGAGCCACTCAGAAGACGGTGGGAGTATATACCAAAGTGCTCTGGCCAGCGCCAAACTACCCACTCCAGCAGCTAAAAAATGCATTTCTCTTCTGGCTTTTAAATCTTGTCTTCAGTTCCTTATTGTCTGCCTTATCTAACTATTATATAAATTTCATATCAGGAAACCAGTCTACATATTTCAGTCCTGCATCTCCAGGACCTGGAACATTGCCTGGCTAACAGCAAATGCTCAAAACACATTTGCAGAATAAATGGTCTGCGTACACTGGAAAGCGTTAAAATGTGGTGATTCATTTTTGCATTGTTGCTGAGAAATTTTAAGACGTGAAAGGTGGACTTTTTCATCAGATATTAACTTTTCATAATATTAGTGCTATTAGCTAGCAAGTGAATTCAGGTAGCCAGTACATTTAAGTTCAAGTGTGAATCTTCTTCCCATTTTTTTGATTCCCTTGAAATTATTCCTAAGTGCCCCCCTCACACGTGACATCTGATATTAGCATTTACATCACATGCAATGAAAATGGTGAGGCTTCATTTCTTGTTTCTAATTTTTGTAACCTCCAAGAGTGTTTCTTGGTTTTGCTGATTATTCTGCAACTTCCAGGTTCTCTCCAGATGTGAGGAAATTTGCTTACTTGGTTGAGATGCTTGTACTTACTTGATGAAGTACTTGATTCCGTCTGCTGTGTAAGCTTCCTCCCACCCATAAGGTAAGCCTAGAGTGAAAGAAAACCAAAAATACACTTAATAACATGAGGAAGATAACTTTATTTCCTGGACACAAACCTCCCCCCATTTGGACAATTATTTCAGTACTTTTTTTGTACAAAATAATTTTCCAGAAATGGGGAATTAAGACAATTCAATGAGCTTTATGCTCAGCATCTTTACCACACAATAAATAAGTCTTAAACACTTAACAATCTGCTTCCGTTGCAATAACTGGATTATGACTTGTCATTTACATGTGGTGAGCATTTTTGTCAGCAGGATTCAAGCAAAAAAATTTGTGTTGCAGAGGATGGTTTTCGCCTTGAGGCAGAAGGATGGACAAGATGGCCTCTGCTAGTCTATTCTGGCTGAGTTTCTTTAATTGGCTCCCTTTACGTTCTTTCACTCAACTCCACAGGGAATCATGCATGAGTGCCAGATCAGCAGGGGTCTCAAAGTAGCTTTTGGACAAGACAAAATTTCTTATTAAGTTTGAAAGTTTAGCAAAGGGATTTACAATGGACTGTGGCATTTCACTTCGTTAATTAAGAATTTTGTGTGCTAAACATAAGCGGCCAAACAATTTGCTAAACTTAGGTTCCAATTCTGTAATAGGATTGAGAACAATTAGCTAAAAAGAGATATGCAATAAAGTAAGCAAGCGATATGTGGCCGTATTCTATAAACGAGTATATTTTTGCCCTCATTACACTAAGAGACGGCCTCCTGTGGAGGCAGCCACAGTCTCTAACATGCTAATTTTGGTTGGTACCTACCTAGAACACACTCCTTTACTCCATCCCTGACTACTAACCTTTTGGATCAGTTTTTTGACACTGGCCTATCATGGGGAGCAGCATACCTCGACACACTAAAGAAAACACTTCATTGTTCAGGTAGTCTACATTTTAGAAAATATCTGAGCTTTAACAACAAATCCTTGACTTCCATTCCCCCAAGTAAAAGCAAGGGGTAGAGAAAAAGCATAGAAACAGTTTAACTTCCCGAATGACATAAGACATTACTCCATCACCACTCAATCCTTTTAAAAGAATACTCTTTGACAATCAGCTTTTAGGATACTGCCTTTGTAATTAAAAAAACAAGCAAATGAAAAAAAGCTTCATGTTGATTTCCAGTCTTTTAATACAAATTGCATGAAATGAGACCCACTGCAAAAATCCCTACACTCTCTCTTAATAAATAAATGTTCCTATTCTAAGTAGAAAATAAGCACTTCTGAGAACTCAGCATAAGCAAATGATTGGCTTCTTAAAAGCCCCTGAAGTGACACTATAGACATGTCCTCTAGAGCCCACAGCCAGCACTTAACTCAACCAGGACAGACTGCTGCTGCACCAGTTCAACTGGATTTATTTCCTTTCTTCACACTTCCTGCATTCTTTTACAGGTTACTTCATTCATTATTGACAAGCCCTCCATTGGCGGGGAAGAATCTGATGACAGTGCATAGGAACTTTGCTTTCATGATAAAATATGCTCAGAAACACTAGGATTTCTGATTAAAAAGGCAAAGGCGGCTAGAGGTTATGTAGAAAGTTATCTTATGTGAGAAAGGTTTTTGCCTGTTAAATGACGTGTTCGCTCAGCACAACTGTATCTGTTCTAATTTGTGAAATCACAGATATTTTATCGAAAAGGAAAAATGTACACTTTATAGATTATGTTTTTAATACACAGGATCACTTAAAAATTGAGATTGATATTGGAATATCATGCATCCTGTGCCACTGAACAGAGTTCCTACTTTATTTCCTTACTATTAGTAAATAAGAATTCTAATGTCATAACGAATGTATAAAGGTATAACTCATAAGCAGTTGGGTCAAAATGGTTATTCGATAACTGTTGTCATAAAATATCCCTGTGGATTAAGTAATACATAGAGATTATTTTAGGATAAATTCCCCGTTCTGAGAAAATCAGTGTTTCCTTTTAGAAGATTGACTAGTTTCTTATTTTTCATACAGTTAATATAATCTGTGAAAACAGATTTGGAGACTAAATGAATAGTGATTAGTCTCTCTGTGATAGTTCAGTAATAGAAAACACAATCACTGTCCAATTACAAAGTGAAAAACACAAGCAGTGTATTTTATACAAAAAGAGCATTTTGGATCACCACAAGCTCAGACAACTATGATGGACACAGTTTTTACATTACAAAACTGTTTCATTTCTTCATAATAAATGCCTTGAATGTAATTATAATATAGATAAATACTTTGAAACAATCAATTATTGTTCAAAATATGGAAACATTTCTATATTCACAAAATCTTTACACTCATGACTATACAATGTTTCTATTTTTCCCTTTTCATGTTTGTTTCAAAACTGTTATGACAACTATAGCCACCTGAAATTGGTCCTGATTGGAAGTGTTTGTGTGTGAATCCTCACATAACATTCTTTCCACCAGAGATCATCTGTTTCCCATCAGAAACTTCATGGCGATGACTCCAAAATTTGCATGGGTATCTTGCCAAAGTCGAAGTCTTGAACATATTGAACTTAGAATACTGGCTGTCACCTAGAACTCAACATATCCCAAATCAAACTCATCATGTTTCCATACAAAATGTTTTCCTTTCCAATTTCTCAGTCTATTTATGCACCAAAGACCTTCCTTGTCATATTTGTTCCCATGATTCATTCATTAAACATTTACTGATCATTTGCTACGTGATCAGTGTTTTGCTTTGTCCTTGATACATGATGATGTACAAAAGGACACAGATTTTGATCTTGTAGAGCTATACACATAATCGTAAGTAAAGACATTAAATATAAGTACTATGAAGAAAGCATATGGCACACTAACTCATGGCACAGACAAAGGCTAACCTCCCTAACACACAAAAAGCTCCTACAAATCAGTAAGAAAAAGATCAATGACAAATATGCTAAGTAATAAAATAGGCATCACATGGAGCATTTGGGACACGGGAAACACAACTGACTTAAACATACGGAAATATGGTTAGCCTCACTTTTAATAAGTGATGTAGAAGTTAAACAACTTGGAGATGCTATATTCATCTACCACGTTAGCAAAGACTAAAAAGCAGTTTTGAAAGATACTATATTGAAGGTGTGAAGAGACAGTCATTCTTAGACTGATGAAAGTCTAAAATGGTAAAACATGTTTATGAGGAGAAATTTGTCTAACATCTGTCTAAAATTTTAAACGTTAATAATTATAAGAGCTGGTGTTTATTGAGTAGCTATGTGCTGGTCACTGTTCTAAGGATCATACATGTATCAGCTTCACTTAATCCTCACAATGAATTCATAAGAGGTCCTGTTATTATCCCTACTTCAGAAATGATGGCATGGTGGCACAGAAATACTGCAAACCTACTGAAAGTTACACAGGTGGCTGGTGGCAGAAGCCAGGCTCTTAATCACTGGGATGAACTATTTCAGGTTCAGCATTTCTTCTTCTTATAACTTATCTCATCAATATGTTCAGAAATAATCTAAAAGACCGCCAATAGAGTCTGGTGAAATATACTACACCCAGGCAATGGGATATTAGCCAGCTATGAAGAAGAATCAGGAAGTAATACATGGAGCACCAATTCAGATGGGGGTAGAGCGGCAAGGAAGGATCCCTGGAGGGGCTGGGGCTATCCAGGCGCAGACATGATAAAGTATTCTCTAGGCTGGTGAGCAGCATCTGTGTGGGCTCTGTCATGGGACGCACTTGGGGCAGTTGAGGAACAGAGGGAGAGAGTACACCAGCTCCTGGAGCACAGCAAGGAAGGGAGAGGAAGGTGATAAAAGATGTAGCTGGATCCTACATGGCTCTGCAGCCTAGTTCAAAATTGTTTGGAAGTTCCTTAACAAGGGAAGCAGGGATCTGCTCCTATTTAGGGCAAAGAAAGCTGTGAAACAATGCTGGTCTCACCCTATGTGGGAAAAAGTCATATACAGTAATCTGAAAGAATGTTTCTATCTTTTGCTACCCACAAAGACCAAGTTTTTTACCTGACTGAATTCCAAAGTGCAACAAGTCCCTCTTAGGAGGGACAAGGCACACAGACTCTCACTTGGCAGCTTGGCAGATCACAGGAAGATAAAGTATTGCCATAAAAGTGAATAAGAAGAAAACAGCTGATACTGTAATACATTTTGAAGTCTGATTAGGGGGCAGCATCATAGTGTAGTTTCTCTGAGAGGCCTAAACACAGGGAGACTTTACCCACACTAAATAGCTCTTGGCTCCCGAGGAAGACTGGGGAGGACAGGAGACCTGAGGGCACTTGCAGGATGTGTGGGCTCACCTAGAGTCTGCAAAGGGCCCAGGTACACAACAACAGGTGGACAAGTCCATCTATGTCCTTGGGCCCTGCATGGGCACAAGATGGCGATTGCTACCTGGGATGAGAGTAAAGCATGTGGGTATCCTGGACACACCTGTGATACAAAGTAGAAGCTACTGATTGGGGAGAAACAAGAGACAGTCCTATACCCCAAGACAAGAGCCTATTGTGACCTGGGTAAGAATTATTTGTTTCTAGAGGAGCAAGAAACCCTCACACTCACCTCGTGTCTCTGACCTGACTTCAAGAAATAGTCCTTAGTTGTAGGAAACACCCTAGACTGACATTAGATAAAAAGTCATCTGTCACTGGGGGTCAAGGACAGGAAACTTCTGCACATCCTGAATCCTATGCTAATTAAAAGCAGAGTTTGGCCTCCACAAGGAGAGAGGCAGGAAGCCCACTTGAGCAATGACTAGGATGCAGCGTTGTTTTGCAAGTAGGGATGGGCACAAAGGTGGAGACAGTCACATCTCTGAGTCTCAGGTGCACAGGGTCTGCCTAAAACAGACTGGAGTAGGAGAAACAGCCTCTCTGATCCTCTTAAGGACTACCAACCCTGCACTGAGTAGAAATACATTGTGGGAAAATGCAAGACAGCAGACACTGAGCCTCCATTGTCATGAAGATGTGGAGTGCCCTGTCAGCTGGGGATAGAGCAGAAATACTGTAAAACTTTTCTAGTATTCTGTCCCTTGAATAAGCATAAGAAAGTGGCAGACCCCCACTGGAGGAATGTTCAGGGTTGGTGAATTTAAGGTAATGAGGCACAACAAAATACAAGTCTGGCTTAACTGCAAATGAGACTGAATTAGCCTTCCACGTTAATGGCCCGACAGAGAGGAGACAGAATCATTCCCGGGTTTTAATACTATTTATCTCAGCATTGATCATTTCCTATCTTTGATGTATTTAATAAAAATTATGAGACGCATAGGAAAGCTAGAGAAAAACAAAAAGGTTGATTGCTAAAAGATAAAACCATCCACAGAAATAGACCCTGAGATGAACAAAATGTTGGATTTTAAGGACAATTTATACAGTAAAAGATCTTGTGGAATGCAGTGACTTGATGGTTTAACTACAGCAATGGTCTGTCTGTGCAGACTATGCAAAGGGTGGGAGATTTGGTTTATTGAGGCCTAGAATCTTGTTAAATGGAGTGACAGAAAGACAGGGTGCCAAGTGAGTTGAAAATATTTGTAAGAAAGGTCGGAATAATGGAGCATAGAATTCAAGATGGGCGAGAAGACAAAAACAACACAACAGTGGATACTGAGGGATTCACAGTAGACAGAATGATGGAATCTCTTGATGAGGGTGATAACCATGGAGTGAGCTGCAGAGATGGGAGGTGTCAGCAGAAGAGTGAGTGTCATAATGTTTGTTTGTTTGTTTGTTTTTTCGGGTGCCAAGATTTATGGTGGGTGTGGAGGACTGTAGTAAGGTGGAGAAAAGGCATTGGCAAAGCAGAACTGAAATGAAAACATGGCACATGGTTCATGGCAGCAACTGAAACAGGCAGAAATCTGAGAATGAGGATTCTAAGACTAAAATGGACTGAGACAATACCATCAATCTCAGATGCAGTGCAAATGGAGCCAGAGTCACATGAAAAACTTGTTCATGTAACTGTTATGAAAATCAAATACACTCAGTGTTTAGCATCTAATAGCCTGTGAAGAAGACAACAAGGGTGGAAGAAGGAAAGGAGGAGAAGAAGGCAAAGATGAAGGAGAAGGAGAAGGCGAAGGCGAAGGCCAAGGCGAAGGAGAAGGCAAAAGAGAAGGAGAAGGAGAAGAAGAAGGATCTGTAATTCACAATGAGGCTTTACTAAAGAATATGACGTTAATCACATAAATGGGATTTACACTTGATTTGTAGTTAGAAAATCTGAATCCATATGTAACATTCCTCAAAATTGAATAGCCATAAGAAAGTAATAATCTTGTGAAGTTTCAGTTTTCTCAATTACATAGCAGTGATTATAACAGATACCCTGGTAGCTTACGGAGTTAATATAGATCTACACAAAAGTATGTAAAAAGGAGGCCATTGTTAGTAATAAAAATAGAACGTCTTTTTTCATTGCTTATGCTTCTAGCAGAATAATTTGAATGCTTAACACAGAAAAAACTTGAAAAATATCTACGGGGGAAACTTCCATTAAGGCAAGTTTTTTTTTTTTCCCTTTTATAATCCTTTCCACAATACAGGAAACTACACAATCTGTTCCATTTACGAAGTTCAGTAGAAGAATAACAGAAACTAGCAGGTTACTCTGCCCCTCATCCAGTGATGTGCTGGTAAATGTTTAGTGATCGGCTCTGAGGCAAGGGGAACCCTGAATTATAGCATGAGCTAATTCATGTAGTGTTATAAATACTAGAATCATGACTAATTCAAGCTACTGATGCAATGTCATGAAATTTGGAGTTGGGAAGAAATGCACAGTAATATACAATGATACAATTCCTGACATGATACTGGTAAATAACATCAAGAACAAAAATAAGAGTAAAATTGGCACAAAATGATTAGCAAGTAGTAAGAGTTTAATATTTATTGACTTTTCTTTTGATGCAAATTACTTGTTTT
>RJWT010049137.1:0-11045 GCA_004365215.1 Cuniculus paca
AGAAAGAAAGAAAGAAAGAAAGAAAGAAAGACAAAAAAGAAAAGAAAAGAAACAAAGGAAGAAAGATGGAAAGAAAGATCTCATTAAACATTTCCTAGTAATTATCTTTTGCCATTCCACCTTTCTTTTTTACCCCTCTCTTAAAGCTGATTTCTTCATTGTTTCCTATTACATGCAGTTGCAAATGTTTGACATGCTTTGTTTCACATTAACAGTAATACTCACCTAACTAGGTCTCAATCAAAGTTAGGCCTACAGTTTTTCTGTACTGCCACAGTGGATCCACAGGAATATTCTTTCTTATAGTCTCAGTCTACTCCATAGTAAAATAATACTGCTAATAGAATAATTTCAGCATTTCCAAATCAATACCATTTTATCACTTCCACACACACACACACATACACACTTCATTTTTTTTTTACACACTTCATTTTGCATTGAGACAAACTTGAATGAAATGATAACCACAGGAAGTATTTTATAAGCCCAAGACATCATTGGAGATAGGCTATAAAGCAAGATGCTGTAAATGAAGCTAGAGGGAAGAGAAAAAGGAGAAAAGTTGGGAGACAGAACTAAAGAAATGAAATAGACTGGGAGGAATGGGTGTTGTGTATAACTTCACTCCAGGAACCAATCTGTTTCATAACCAATCTGTTAATTGCTGTTAACTGTTTTGTAAAAGATAAGTTGATTATAGAATCTTTCAGAATTTCCATGGTAGCTCATTTTTTTTCCTGCTTGGAACTCCCTTTCAATTTCAAATACAAATTATTCTTTTAAGTCATTCCAAATTACCAATATTTCATTTCCAATCAGTTCTATTAATTCTCTCTGGGACAAATTGATTACATAAAATTGATATTACTAAGATGATGTTGACCATCTAAGACAAACCCGCTAACAGTGTCTAATACATTTTTCTCAATTACGTATGTCCATTCTTGTCCTAATGCACTGCTCCAATGCCTGAGAACATGTTGCCGGGTAGTAACTCAGATAAACCAGAACACATTGCCTAGAGGAGACTGAACTTCAGTGAGCCAGCCTTGTGAGGTGAGTAGTCAAATTATTGTGCAGTTGTCATGTTTTGCCTCTCCAGCAATTTTTCTCTGTGCTATATAAGCAGGCTCCAATTTCTGAGTGAGGATTGATCCATTTCTCACTCTCTGTATGTCTGAATACACTGTATGTGTCTCAAGGTCCAGTAAACACAGCAGGTGTGCAATTCAGCTACGGTGAGTTGCCTCATGCCCTGGGACACATGGAGGAGTTGGTAACTGGTACGACCTTGCAGAACTGAAAAGTAATCTTTAACCTAAAAAGCTGTAGTTTGAAACTGCTAGAAGTGGCCTGCCACCATCAGAAGAAGACCTGGGTGGAGTGGAGCCTGCACAGGGCATCCAAATCTGGTTAAGTCAGAGGAGTGAGGTCCTACCTGAGCCTCACAATGTCACACTGAACCCTAAATTCAGTCCGGTACCAAAACCTTTCACTGTTTGAGGTGATATACCTTGCCTTTGATTTCTTGAACTGAACTGGGTTAAACTTCCTGTATTTTGGAATGTAAAGAATATTAATTAACTTACATAATTTATAAATAAGGAAAGCGAGGTTCAGAAAGTTTTAACTTGGCCAAGAGCATCCAGTGAAGTAGCAGACAAGGATTTAGAGTCCAAGTTCTCTCTCTCTCTCTCCCCCTCTCTCTTTCCCTCTCTCACTCTCTCTCTCTCTTAAAATACCATGTTCTTTCTAATGCAATATAAGGCCCAAAAGCAGTGCTGTTCTGTTGAGGGCTGTGATGGTAGATTTTATATGTCGACTTCACTAGACTATGATCCGGTTGCCTGATATTGTACTAGTCTAGATGTAGCTGTGAGGACGTTTGTGGATGTGATTAACAAAAATATTTACAATCAGTTGACTTTCAAGTCAGGCAGATTACCTTCTCTAATGTGTGTGATCCTCAACTAAGCAACTGAAGATCTTAAGAACAAAAACTGAAGTTTCCGAGAAAAGAAGGAATTTTTCCTCAAGAATATAACACAGAAATCTTTTGTAAATTTCCAGCCTGTCAACATTTACTACAGTTTTCTGACTTGCCAGCCCCATAATCATGCAAATCAACTGCTTAAAATCTGTCTCCCAATTATGAATGTGTCTGTACAGTATATATTATTGTACATCTATTATATAATTAAACAGATAATTATAAACATGCCCATCTCTTTTTCCACTTATGTTTGTACAGTTGGCTCTGATTCCTTGTAGAACTGCAACTGATTAAAAAAAAAAAAAAGCAACTGAAAGCTCTCCAGGACAATGTGGTAAAGGGCCAAAGGAAATATATTTTTCTCTCAATTGGTCATTTCTTAAGCAAGAAATACAAAGTTCCACAATGAAAGCCAGAAAGATGCTTTCACAAGAATTTATGTCAAGTGTTTTTTTGAAAACACTAGTCTATTTTCCAGTGAAAAGAGTTGTGAACATTTTAAAATAACTTATATCAAATGGTCCCTCTGCAAAAGTTTTTGAAATACAAAATTCGGTAATAAAATTCAACTAAACATTTGTTTGCATAGGTGTGAGAGGTTTATATATTTTTTCAAAAGGTTTGTGGGGAGAGTGTGAGAAGAGAATTGACCAAGTCTCCTTTGATTCACACAGATTTCTCCTATCATTCTTTCCTGAATTCACTGTATCTCCTCAAAAGATGCAGCATTGTTCAATGTAATGTAGAGGGTAACTGAGCGATCAGCGCGGCTTCACATTGCGATCATGCTGACATTTGCTAAAATGCCCAAACCCAATGGGATAAATAATTCACAGCTTCCCTGAAAGATATGAGGCAAGGGGGTTGACAGGCTGATAAAGAATGCTGCTGTACTCATCTGCTTTCAAAGGATGCGAGGGCTTGTCAATTCTATCCCAGTGCACAAATACACCATGAAATTCCCAGCTCTAAATTGAGATTCTCATTTTTTCAGCCACAGCTACTCTTAATTTCTGTTCTACCACTACTACAGGCATGGATAGATAAGTAATGAATTGCAGCTCACACTATAAAAGAAGTTGCAGGGAGATAATAGAAAAAAGAAGGTTTGGTAGGTTGGGAAGATTCTTTTTCTTTTAAGACACTATAAAACATGACGCAGGAGCACAATGGCTTAATGAGTTTCTGTCTCTGTACTGTGACAAATCTACAATTTGGCCATTGTAAAAGTAATGATATGTTTCATTAATTTCATATGTTCTTTTAATAGAGTATTTGGAGGGAAGGCATTTTTGCTTTAGAAATGGGAGCAAAGGAAAGCTGATAAAAGCTTCAAGTTGGTGTTCAGTACTTCCTGGAATACATTAATAACATTCAACTGCCTTTTCAAACACACAGACAAATCTCAATGGAATTCTTTGTCTTTACAGTCATAATCCTAATAATAGAAGACTAGAAATCTTTACTTCCTACTCTCTCCCCAGAGTCCACAGTCCCCACCCTGTGTGTGCATATATGTGCGTGCAAACACACAATAGAAACACTTCTACTCACACATTTACATTTGGAAGGTAGTAGTCTATAACTTCCATGTCCTTGGGCATTACGGGGCACTCCTCTGGGTAACTTGCAAATCGCCTATGGGGATTGCTCTTTAGAATCGAGTCACAGATCCATAAGATCTGGCCTGCCTTTTCACTACTACCATCACAGTGGAATTCTTTAGGTTAAGATCCTCCAGATCCTGACCCCAGACAAAGGTTCAACTACAATTTCGTGAGGGCATTCAGGAAATGCTTTTTGAGGAATGGAGACATAAGAGAGAGGAGCAAGGATGCCACTAAAGCATGCACTACTGAGCAAGTTACCTTTCAGGCAGTGGGGCTGCAGTCCTTCCAGGGACAGTTGGAGGCCAGTATGAGGCAAGGGGGTTGACAGGCTGATAAAGAATGCTGCTGTACTCATGTGCTTTCAAAGGATGCAAGGGCTTGTCAATTCTATCCCAGTGCACAAATACACCATGAAATTCCCAGCTACATGTTTTAGTTATCTCTATTGGGGTACTTACCCACCAAGTCCCATGTGCATTGGCCAAAGGCTGATCTGGGAGAATGAAATCATCCTTGTAGCTTTCAGCATTTGCAAATCAGTGGAAGCCGGCAGGAAGGAAGCTAAAGGCCTCACAATGGGCCATCAGCATGTGTGGAGCAGTGAAGAGGTGAGTGACTGTGAGTGGAGGAAGCATGTACCATAACGGTGCCACGGAATGGGTCTGTCTTCTAAGTCGCTCATTCAACAAACTCCTTTGACCACAGTTGTCCAAGCACCACTGCCCAAGAGTCGAAATAGCAGATTTATCAAATCGAGCACTGAAACGTTCACCTGCCACTCTACACTCAGAAACTTGGAAGTGGTAAGACCGATGTGATTCAGACTTTAGAAAAATTCTTGTCCTGTAAATTAATAACAAGGGCAGCTGCAGTCTACAAATCTATTTTAAAAGTTGGTCAGATCAGTGTATTTACTCTTCAGAAACGTCTTGCTTCCCTTAGTGACGTTTCTATCATTTCTATTATAATCTTGTGAATAGAAAAGTCAAGAAAAGAGGATTGGAAAGAGTGCACAGAAGAAAAATTCACACCATGAAGTTTCCCTGTAGAAAAGAAAAAATCTACAGTTGTAAGATAAATATCAAGGTCATGTGTAGTAATCCAAAGCAGGCAAATTAGACTTGTGCTGTTGTCTGTTATTTTCCGCAGAAACTCTTTCCGCAAGCCTGGAGAATGAAGTGCTATGCTGGTGACCCCGTCGCGGCTAACATCTCAGCCACGGACAACTCTGGGATGCTAAGGTTTCTGCAGGGGCATTTCAGCTAGTGATGCTCTTGACGGGTACAAAATATCTTGAAAGATCCACTCATTGCTGGTTGCTTCATTTATTTACTTTTATAAAATCACTAGCCCTGCTCAGAGAAAACAGTAATTCTATACTGTTAGCTATATAATTACACTTCCCATTTGTTTTATTCCTGGAGAGTGGGATTGTTGAGAAGGAGGGAGAGGTAAGGAGACTAAAGAGGGATATACATGGGTGAAAATGGTGGGCTGAAAATATACATATCCTTGGAAACAAAGTCCAATAAAAGAAAGTGATTTGCAAACCAGGTTATCAACGGAGGCCTCCAGCATGTCTTTATTCTGCAGTGCGTTGCAGGAAGCATTCTTGAGATTACCTATTTGGCCTTTACTCTGATAGAGATGACATATAAGCAGTTATCTTTAGCCAAGTACTTGCGTTTTCAGGTCTGTTTTCTTGTTCAGAGTATGAGATTTCTCACTTGAAGTCATCACACTCCTGAACCTGGCAGGACATCAGGTGGTACTCCTGGACCACCAAGCATTCTCCCAAGTGAGAGTTTTCTCATTATAGACTGGGTAGTCTTCTGGTAACTCAGGTCTTTGAAGACACAAGAATAAATACTGAAATGACTGCGCAGTCACATGTGTTACATACATGTGTGTACCTTATGTGTACATGTGTGCTTTTGTGTACATATGCACATGAGCTGAAGAGAGCATGCCATGAATAGGAGAACAGCTGTTTGTTTCAGATATTAAAAGAATGTAAATTGAGTTCAGTTTTCTTTTGGCATAAGAACAAAGAATATTTAAGTTTCCTGCTTGCATTTAATTTATTTTCAAGTTTATTCACCACCATTTGTCAGGTTTCTTGAGCTTGACCTGAAACTGACCTTTAGATAAACTCAAAGGCAAACAGAGCCCTGAAACTCTATCTGTATGTTCTTTTGTCCTGGGAACTGTAAATCGGGGCATTAGGTGAATAACATAGCTTGGCTTTGTGTCATGAAAAGTAATTTGGGCTGCGGTAAGGGCAGGATTTATGAACCTGTCTGGCCAGGCTTGGGCAGAATGCCAGCCTACACCTGCTTTGCAGACATGGATGTGTGCCGTTGTCATAGTGCTAAAGAAGCCAAATTCCTTCCACTGGAGAAAGGCACTGCTGGGACAGCCAATTCAAAAGCGAAGGAAGGAAGAACAGGGTAAAGACAGGGAGGGTTCAATTTAGGGCTAGCCCACCAGTCTTTGGTAAACAAATACATCACCAACTTCCCTTTTCTAACTGCTGAGCAAAACTCTCTTTGAACAAATGAATCTCTATTTCCTAAACATTGTATCCAGCTAATCTTGAGAATTCGACCAGAAGACAAAAGTTTGCACAGCTCTGGATTATGGAGATTATCATTCTACCTATGATGATATGGCTACATGATTCATTTTCCAAACAGGGACACCTTTTCAAGTGAAAGAGAGAGGGCTGTAGTAATTAGGCTGGGACGATAGGCATAAATTGGGGCTGTCCAAGGCCAACTGGGGATAGATGGTGACCCTTGTCCTGAAAATTTACACTGCAACACAATGAACCTGCTAAGTGACTGTTGTGTTACAAGGATGCTTTTCTAAAAAGTGACAGAAATTACACTATCTCTTTGATGGTGCTGGACTCCCTCCATGAAGCAGATGGTCAAATTGTCATGATGCCAGAGCACACTGAAGAATTTCTGTACCAAAATCAACCTAGCTCCTCTGCTCAATCCCTTCTCCTGCTCGGAAAGTGCAGAGGCTCGGCAAAGCCTTGCTTTTCCAGGGATGGCCATCAAGCGGGATGCAAATTCTGGTCAGGATCTGATTAATTAGGATTAATTGCTCAAGTTAGGCTGCACGCGGGGAATCGCAGTTTTGATCTCGATGCTAATGAACTTCGACACAATTCCCCTCTTTTTAGCAAAGTCATCTCTTAGAGTTTTTGGTTTTCTTGCCACTTTCCCATACTTTCCAGTTATGCTAGTGTATTAATTTCCTATGGATGCCATAACAAATTAACAATAATTTATTGTCTAAAATGCACAGGAATTAATTTTCTTATAGGACTGGAGGCCAACAGTTTCAAATCAAGGTGTCAGCAGAGCCATGTTTTCTCTGAAGGAGAATCCTTTTTTGCTTCTGTCATGATAACTTAGCTTATGGCACTGTAATTCTTTCTCCACTGTGTCTACTTCCTAGGTGTCGGTGTTCTCTACTTTTGTGTGTATGTGTGTGTGTTAAGAACAGCATTCATTAGACTTACAGCCAAATCCATGATGATTGGACCTTTCTGAAATCTTAACTTATAGCTGCAAAGATACTGTTTCCAAATAAGGTCTGCCCAGGAATGATTTTGGGGGAAACACTCTTCATGCCCAGCAATTAGTAAGCCACAAACAAGAGTATTCCTAAAAAGTAGCCCTTTTACTCCCACTGTTCCTGGCCACGTTCAGAGACGTGGTTATGTGAATTGCTTTCCCAGCCCCACTCTTTTCTGCAGAGCCTGGAAATGTCTGTCTGTGTCTCTGCCTCCAGAGCTGTCTACCTCACAGAGGAACTAAAGATCCACTTTCTAGTGCTGTGAAATCTTCCATGCTCATTCTTGTCAACAGATTAACCCACTACATTTTGGAGAATAATCTCAGGTAATCTTCCAGGCTTTATATTTTGTACATCTTTCAAAATTTTTAAATTGTTAATTCCAGGAAATTCAATACAGACAAAACAACAGGTCAAGTTTGTATATATTGGCACCTCAATATTCATATCAAGAGGTAACAGCCCAGAGAAAGAAGCAACCTAGAGAGAATACGGAATTTGAACTTAGCCTTAACAGAAGCTTAATAAAAGTTTAGATGAATTAGGAAGGAGAGGAGATTTAAGTTGGAATTTTAATTCTCTCTTTTAGTTTCTAGGCACAGTGAGTACCAAACTGTGTCTTTGACTTGCAAGAACCAGAAACTCAACTGAAGAAAGCTCATGAAAAAATGGGCCGCATTATTGGCTACTTTAATGGAAAAGTCTAAATTTAGGCCCACGGATGGCTGGATGTTGCTTCTTTAAAAGTGCTATCAAGGTATAACTTTCTTTCCTCTTTGAACTTCCTCTGTTTTGAGTTAATTCTTTTAGAAATGACAACCAGAAGTGCCAGATTTGTTTATTTTCATCTTATTAACTCCATCAGAAAGGGCATGTGTCTTTGCCAGTGGTTGCAGTGGTGTGGAGGTAGCGTTAAGTGGTTGTGACTGCCACATGCTGACCACAAATAAAATCATTCTGTCAGGAGCTACGGTCCAGATCTGAGCCTTCTACTCCACGTGTAGTCATGATGTGCAGGATTTTAACTGCACTCAAATCCTTGAGATCTTTTCTTATGGGAAAGCTGTATGATGTCGGAGGTAAAGGAAGAGTTAATGTGGCCAACTCAGAACAACAGATATCTACTCTACTCATTCTGATGACCTTTATGACCATGTTGAATATTTATAGATGTGCCTAGCCACCTTTTGGAGATATGTGTATTCCCAGGTGATCCACAGAAACTCATCAAGTCTGCTCTGGCAACACTAACACCCCAATATACTTTACATACCCGCAGTACCTTACACCCTATTTTCAGTCAGAAAGGGTGTATTAACTATGGTTGCCATAGCAAATAACCAAAGACTAAGTGTCTTGAACTGCAGAAATTTCTTCTGTCACTGTTTTGAAGGCTAGAGGTATGAGGCCAAGATGCTGCCCTATTAAATTTTTAGTATGGGCTCTCACTCTGGCTTGTAAAAAGTTGAATTTTCCTTGTGTCCTCACAAGACCTTTGTTCCATGTTCCTGGGGAGAGGGAGAGGAGAGAGAGGCAGAGACAGAAAGAGAAAGTGTGTGAGAGAGAGGAAGAGGGAGAGATTTACTGTCTCTTCTTGGGATGACACCAGTCATACTGTCATACTCAATGAGAGCCCCACCCTTAGACCTCATTTAGCCTTGATTGCTTCCTTAAAATGTTTTTCTACAAATACAATCACATTGGTAGTTGCGATTGCAACACATGAATTTGTTGTGAACATAATTCAGGCTATAACAATGGAGCAAACTTATTTCCATTTCATATACCTCTTGCTTGTTTTCCAATGACACAGAGCAGTACATTTTGACACTGATTAACTACGGCATGTGGTGCCGCTTCAAATATTTTTTCAAGTACAAGTTATAAAATGTTTTCCAGTTTCCAATCTATGATACCTCAGAGGTCATATCCTGATCTCAAGCACAGCCAGAATCCTATTAGTTTTCCCCTATCAATTAACCCTGCAATTTTTTCCATTTAATTGCCAGATGTTTTTCCTTGGGTCAACAGGCCAACAACTAGACTGCTGCCCAAAAAGGATATTTTTAGACATGAATCACACACACACACACACACACACACACACACACACACTTTATGGTATGCTACATAATTGTATCCTTAAACAAACACTGATGTTATAGCTATACATGATTTATGGATACAATCTCTTAAGTATCATGGTGGTTTATTATTTGATTTTTTCTTCCTGGTAAGCCAACATCAATATATAGAAAAGCCCAACTAGAAACATGTGATACCTATTAAGTGTAACATGAAATATGACCGTTAAAAGCAAATTGGTTACTAATTCCTAGAACTGAGCCTGTCCAAATCCCATTTAAACTAAGTTACTTTTCCTGAGGAATCATTTAGAAATCAAAATCTAGAAAACAAAAGGAAAATTCAGCTCTGACAGTAGGTTACCTAATAAAATCTGTTCTGACTCTTTGCTTCAGCTTCCTGTTCCTTGCCAGATTCTCCCAGGATTTGTAACGCAATCCTTACTTGAGTTTCTCAGCACTCATTACCCTAGATTTGTAAAGCACCAAAACCTGTGTTTTTGCCAATTTGGCTCCCAAGGCAAACCTTAGGATTTATTTGCCAATTATCAAACTATTCTATTGTTCCTACTTTGCAGTTGGAAACAAATTTACAAGGAAAAATGAATAGCATAGAAATTACTTCTTAAACATTTCCACTTAGAAAAAAAATTGCATCTACATACTTAACGTTGGTTCCTTTTGATAAGCCTCAGTTTAAGATGACTTGGGCAAAACTTTGCATGTATTCTTAAAATTACTTTTTCGTTGGAACTGGGACAACACCAACACCTCCATCTCTGTAAAGACTAAAACTGGAGTTATTGTGAGCCTTGGATTAAATGCATCTTAGTGTTTTTGTTCTGAAGTTCCTTGTGTCACAGTCTTCCTTTTGAAAAAAGACACATAAGTGGGATGGGAGCACATGAAAATTTAATCCCTGAGGACTACATGCATATACCTATGAGAGACATGCTTCACTGCAGTGGCCCAACTGGATGTAAGTGCAACTAAAACTTCTTTGGCATTAATTTAGCTAGTTTTAATAAGCCCAGAAAGGGAGAGAGAAAGAGAGAGAGAGAGAGATCTACAGAACACAACATAAATTTAGAATAACCATCAACTACTGGATTGGATTTATGTATTGATGATGTTAGTGGCATTAGCAAAAGGAAGATAACACCGATGAGTAATTATTGCATACTAGCTTCACGAGACATTCTAAAATTTTTCTTTCTAAACTAAAAGTTAAGAGGGTAATATTTTGGATGTAATATTTGACAACTTCTATCATGGTTTTGGTCACTTTTTAGTGTATTTCCTAACTGTGAATACTACAGAAAAGGGCAAGGAATTAATCAGGTTGCCAAAAGAGTTGGGTTACACAGCATACAGAAAGCACTTCAGCTACATTATTTGCACAGTTTCTGCAGGGAGTTGTGCAATAGCTGCCTTAAATTTATTATGTCTGGCCCCCATCCACCTGGACCTGGTTCAAACCCATTGCCTGCAGCTCGTTGCATCCAGAGTGGGAAATCAGTCATTATATTAGAAACTGATGGCAAATGATTCCAATTCACATAGTTCAGCTGCTATGCTTTTTAACCTGGAGCAACACCAAATTGGAAAATTCTGCAATTCTGCAAGCTGGGCATTAGGTCTATATTGCAGTCTAAATACATTTCTGGTTTGAAGAAGTTGACAAGATGATTTTTCTTTAGAATTTCTTTAGTTGTTGCACACTGACAGAAATTCCAAGGCCTACCACATCACTGCTTGCCTTCT
>RJWT010049138.1:0-11038 GCA_004365215.1 Cuniculus paca
CCCCATGCCATACAGGCACACGTAGAAGCAGTGAAGGAACAGAAGGAGAGGGAACAAGAGCAAAGCAACGCTTGTATTGTGGTTGCTCTGGAAAAGCAAGCAGGTCAAGGTAAGCTGGTGCAGTCTGAAAAATTTCAGTGGTCTGTGAAGACCATGGGATGTCCCTGGATGTCCCATAGCTAGACTGAGACAGATTGATAATGTCTTCTGAAGTTTAAGAGCCAGTAGGAGAGGTGGTTCCTATTGTGGATCCTGGCTTTGTTAGTTTGCATATGAAACTTGCACTGCAAATGCTTCTCTAAGCTTTGGCTAGCCATGGGAATGGCATGCTCTCTAGAGTCAGTGAGACCTCTGACCCCAGAGCATCAACAACAGATAAATAAGAAAACACAATTAATGCACTACTGCTTCACTCTAGCTGTGTGTAGCCACTTGGGAAGCAAGTCTAATATTGACAGGTCTCCTGATGCTTTGAGGAAATAAGAGAGGCAGCTTTTGCTCTGAAAACCCGTATCAGCAATTAATGTATTAAAAATAGAAAGCCTAATCAAAAATATTGATGTGCACTAACACAATATTGCCTTCATTTTGAGTCCTCCATTGTATAAAAGTACTCTGAAACAGACATTGACCAGACATGTAAGAAAGACCAAATAAGAAATCACTACTAAATAAATTTTGGTCAGTTTTATCTGATCTGAATGCTTTTTTCAGGGACAGATTTTTTTTTTATTGCAAATACTTAAAAACTAATGTATACAGCACAATGTTAATATCCATTTGAGACACTTAATATTCAGTACAACAAAATTTTAAGAATTTAAAGCACATTTTAAAAAATAAAAATGTAACATTTTAAAGTTTGCTGGAACTTTAAAGCAAACTACTGTTCATATGGATCATTTCTGTATCTATTATCTTCTAGATGATTTAAAAAAACGTGAAAAATCAACTTAGCAGCAAACTTCTAGGCAAATTAGACTAAATTTCCTAAATCAATTCTTTTATATCACTGCTTTAAGTTCCATTTGACGTTTCTATCTTATAATTATGAAAAAGTCTCTTAAATTTGGTTGAATATATGCCAAAATATGCTTTCATTTTACTGTTTTACAATATCTATATTATGTCATGATTTGGTTTGACTTCCAGACCATTTTATGGGTCTATTTTTAAAGATAATCATTAAAACAACATTAAAAGCATAGTTGCTACCAGAGTTTCAACAATGGATTTCTACTTTATACAACTAGCACAATGAGGGATTTCTGCAGTTTACACTTTGACCAAAGGCACAAATATAAGTTTATATTTTAATAATTTCACTTTCACTGAAAGTTTAATTAAAGGTGAGCTTGCAGCCCAACCCTTCTATGAAGGCACACAGATCAAATATTCTGTTTACGTTCTTCTGGCAGACCAAGATGGTACATTAAATTCAAAGTTAAGTTATATTCATCCAAGTTCTCATGAGATCACCTGAGAACTCTACACACACTCCATTACTAGCGTCACACCTCTAAGTCTTCTTTAACAATGCCAATCATCTGTTACTTTAAGTCAATTATGACAAAAAGTTGTACAGTTTCCAAATCACTTCTTTTAAGTAAAGTAAAAAAGAAAACATAGATAACAGGACTTTAAGCTTAGCACCAATGAAAGTTTTTGAAGTTTTATTAAAGCAGTTAATACTCTTATAATCATATCAGCAATCAAGTCTTATTTCTTCAAAAACTTAAATTAGTAAACCTACATACACATATAACTATGTATATGTGTGCAAGATAGAAAACTACACTACTGTTAATTTATCAAAATGATCAGTTTGTGCTGTCATTGTTTATTTGATCATTTTTTTAATACTTTTTTTTTTTTTTTTGCTGCACCGGGGGTTGAACTCACGACCTTGCGCTTGCCAGGCAGGTGCTTAGACCGCTGAGCTAGATCCCTAGCCCTTATTTGATCATTTTTTATGCCTAGATCTTGTAACCTGAACAACTACTTCTAAGATAACAATATGAAATGTATTAACTAATGTTGATTTCTTACTGTTGTTTTGTTTTTGGAATTCTGTATTATTTCTATTCTTTTTTCTGTTTTCTTGTAAAGAAAAAAAAACTTAAATGAGAACTTCTGATCACAAACTGAAGCCTCTGTTAAAATCCTACTTATTTTTTTAAAACTTGGAAATCCATACTAATTATGCTACTATTGGTTAGTCGATTTGTTTAATAACCTAGATTTTGAACATACGGGCAAAGTGAATGAATGACCTCCCTCACATTTTCCTATCTCTGACCTCCACCACAGCACGAGTGTGCTTACCCAAGAGCACTATTCTGGAATGTGCTTCCTGTTTCCACACTAAAGAGTGGCTACATAATGTCAACTTCTTTTTTTCTCATCTGCCAGTGTGCTGTTGTCGCTAGGACTATTTTCTCCAGGAATATCATCTGTTTGATCAGACACTCCTTTATCATCTTTGCTGAGAGATCACTGCTACCTTTCTGAAGAATCTCTCTGACTTCATACTTAAGTATCTCTGATGGTGTCAAAGGTTCCAAATGAACACTGCCTTGCTCACTAACATTAGAACTAACAGAGTCAGGTTCATCTCTTTTTCTCAAAAACTGGTCAATGCTAACAACACTTGACATTAACAGCAAACCCTTGATGTTCTTTGAAGAAAGCTTAGCTCCCTGGAGTTGTAATCTTCAATCTGATCACCTGAAGTTGTATTTTGTGAATACTGACCTGTCTTCAATTCCATTTCCTAACATGTTGTATTTCTTTTTCTCTTTCCCCTTTATCTGCACCAATGTTTGAATCTCATAGAAAGATTTTTCTTTGAGCTAGTTTCCTGGTCTGCTAGACAGGCACCATTTTCTTTATCTGAAACTGTTAAGCTTGCTTTTGTGTTGGTGATGAGCCTTCAAGTAAATTTGCATCACGTCCACTTTGTTTTTTCCTGATGAAGCTTCATCTTACTTCTTTTTGGCATTTGATATTTCGATTTTTCCTTCAACTATATTAGGTCTTACAATTTCTTTAGATACAGGTTCTTAGTGGGAGCTTCATTTTTTAATTCAGAAAGATGTTGAGAAGTTGGAATACAAACAGAAACTTTCTCTGTTACAGCGTGATGAATGTTTCACTTGATTTAAGTGTGTAGTCATATTATGTAGGCCAGAAACATCAGTTAGGAAATCACAAGGCACACTAGAGTAATGCCCCTGAGATCTTTTAAATGCTTCTTGAATATACAAAACCTTTTCCTAGGATGGTTACCATGAAAGCTCATCATATGATTTACATACGCTTTGCTACAGCTAGTTTGTATCTGCAAAAACAACAATGGATGCATGTAGGAAAATGGTTTGCAAATCTTTTATTTGTAACAACACTTGTGAACACACCAATGATATCTTAAGTTCCTCAATGTCATATTTACTCTTTTTATTGCTATTAGACAATGTACTTTGTTTCTTATGCATATTAGAGATTTTTGAGGTGTATTTAGATTTTTTTTCATTAGGTTTACTTCCATTGGATTTGGGTGTATTGGGTTTACTTGTGCTTAATATTGTGGGATTTTCTGCAGTTAAATTTTTTATCCTTAGAGGTAACAGGCGAAGGGTAGAAGTATTTGCACTAACAGAAAGAATAGGTGAAGATCCTGATTGAAGAGGTGTGACTGAATCATGAATAGTAACTATTGTTTCAGTAGACAATCCAAGTTGTTTAGATTTTACAAATGCTCAATGATGCTAGGTCTTGTGATCCAATTTTTCCTTGTATGTCAAAAACTGCAGCCTGCATTTTGTACCATGTATTCCTTTTTACTGATACTTCATATAATGACTCATATAGGGTGTTGCAATTTCAATAACTTTGAGGCAAAACAGACACAGCAAGTTCTTAAGTGTTTTCATGGGATCTTCTAAAATCTTCTACATCAGAAAATGATGATAATCTATTACAAGCTTGGCAGATATATGGCATTTCACCCTGCTTATTTATTTTTTATTTTATTTTATTTTTTTTATTTTAAAGAGGATACAATAAGGGAAAATAAAACAGAATAAAACCAATCAGAACAAACCACAGTAAGTGATACAGGACTTTACAACATTACAAAGTCAGCAACAGTTACCATAATGCCTTTTGTTGTCTTCAAAATAGCTGCACATACTTTTGGACACAGTAAAAATCAAACAGGACAGAATAGAATAAAAACAGTAAAAACAAAACAATGGATACAATAAAAGACTACAAAGCAAGACAACAGTAAATTCAAAATGGCTACCATATATATCTTACTATCATTGAAATAACTGCTCATGTCACTGGGTATAACATAATCAAACAAAGCAAAAGAGAATAAAACCCAACCCAACAAAACAGTAAACAAGGTAGGACTTCATAGTGGGACTATAGGGAATCAACAATGGCTACCACCCTCACCAGCAGACCCCTCCCAGATGCCATGCTACATACCACTATCTTCTGAATAGATGACCAGACCACTGGCCCAAAACCTCCAAGGTCAGTGAGATACCAAAGCACCACAGGCTTTCAACTGAATTTCACCTTAATAACTATCACTAGAGCCTGTGTTTCTCTGGATCTGCCAGTTGCTTGGGGAAGGCGGTTGACACTTCTCTTTGCCAGCCCATGAGACTCAAGGAGCTGCGATCTAACTGTCTCCCCTGCCAGTGGGGGCCCATGAGGAGAGCTTTGGCTCTGGAGGTCCCGGTCCAGGCAGTGGCCGGTGCATGGGGCTGTTTCAGGCAGGACAGGTCTAGTTCTCCCTCCCCAAAGTCCACACTGATGCTGGCTCACCAGGAGAGCTCACCCTGTTTATTACTGTCCTTCATACCTTGTAAAAGAGTGTGTTCTGTTTCAAATGATAATTCATAGATTTTACAAGTTAGAAAATTCACATAAGGTGTGAGTACTTTCAGTGTGGCACTGCAGCTGAAAGGGGATGGGGAACTGGCAGTAGCAATGCTGGCAGGTGGTGTGGTTTTCCCAGGTTTCACTGCTCTGCTTTTCGAGTTCCAAATGATGATTCATGTGGTTCACGAACCGAATATTTTTTAGAATTTTCAAGCAACTGAAACATTTAAAGGCTGCATGAATCTTCTTTTTTTTCTGGACATCTCCTGCATGTTTTCCATAATAAGAGTCATTAACTAACATGATCCATTTTCCTTCCTCTGAATCAACAGACTTACTTGCTGTGCTTGAAAATTCTATTTTAGCCAGTCCCAAAAAATTATTTATCATGTCTGGAAAACACTTCATGTGATTTTTCAGAGGATGCGAAAGATTGAAATGAATATTGCACTTTAGACAAGCTCTTGGAAAAGGTGTTGCAGTTTTAGACTGATGAGATATTTACACCTTTTGATGGCATAACCTGAGAAGGTGTCTTGGAAGAAAATTTAACTGAAGTTGAATTTGTTCCAGAAACATTTTCATTGGGCTTAGATTTTTTTTTTTTTTTTTGGATTAACACTGTTTACTTCAGAAGCAGATGGTCGTCTTGATAAAAATGAACTTTCATTGGTATTTGCTGTAGAAAGTGTTGGTTCCCCTTGGTAATGTGATAATCCTGTATCCTGGGTTAAATCATACAGTAACTCTGAAGAATTACTAGATATGGCTTGTGATGGATTTGTGATACAACCGGGTTTAGTAAAAGGCTAAACAATAACAGAGCTATTTGATGATCTAGATTCAGGATGAAAATTTACTGGCGAGGGAGACACGGGATTTGAAGTTGAGTTCGGGCAGTGTTGACTTGTGGGCTTGAATGCAGCTGTAATCCCTCGACTGAGTGCGCCAGTCATTATTCCCCTAGAATACAAGCCAGGGTTAACTCTACTCGAAATATGTGAAATTTTTGGTTTTGAATTTCACAGTTCCCCAACGAAGATTGGCTCATCATCATCCCCTCCCCACTCTCCTTCCCCCTCCCCCTTCTTCTTCTTTTTCTTTTACTTTCTTCTGCCATGGTTCCACCTCTTCTTCACTTTCCATAGAGTTCCGCCATTTTTGGATTATCCTGAGAGAGCAGGTGGGCCAGAAGGCAGGGACGACTAGGAGTAGGTCAGCTGGCGCGCAGCCTCATGGGTAGGAGCCGGGCCTACAGGGATGCTGACGGGCCCGCCTTGGGCCCCGCGCTGGCCTAGAGGGCCCAGGAGTCCGGACCGCCCCCCTCGGGTGGCGGCCACCCAGAGAAGGCTCGGCCCGCAGACGTGAGGGACAGCGCAGCCGCCATGGTAGGAGAGCGCTTGCAGGTGCTGAGGCTTCCGCCCCTCAGGAGCCTCCTCCAGAGCCCCCCTCCCCACAGTTTTAAAAGTACGCTTTGTCACAATGACTAGTTTTCATGTTGATTTAGTGGTTTATAAAGAATCAGATACGTTAGTTAATTTACCTTCTAGCAGAGACTATATTTAACATGATTAATACAATAATGATATAATATAAATACATAGTATATAAATTTTTGCATGTATTTGTGAATTGTTGAGCAAACTAAAGGGAATAGAATTGAAATAACATCAGAGTGTGACAGCGTTGGGTAGAAAACAAGGCCAGTCTCCTGAGTCCAAATGCAGTCCAGTGTGTCTTTGGCCTAGGAGTCTCTATTTCCTTAAATAAAGACCAGGATGTGGAAGTCAAACCTAATATATTGCCAGCTATGTGGAAGCATTTCATGGATAGGATTTGTTTAAAGATGTTGGTGCGAGCAGGTTAGAGTCTATAAAGCTTGGAAGAGACACGAGTATTATATAAATTGCTAAGCACAAGCAGATTAAATGTGAAAAATGACTACTGAGTATAATGGAATAGTCATCATTCATCAGTTACTGCAGTCATTGAGCATTATCATCAGTCAAATATATAAAAATTGTGCAGACAATTTTATAGAGTATTTGTTCTACTCTCTTTATATGGGCAAAACTAAAATTAAGGGAAAATAAACAATTTTCTCATGACCCCTTAGCTCATTGGTAAAAAATTGTAGCATCACAAAATAAGTAGACTGTATTTTCATCACTGTTCTTTCTGATACATTAAGAAAAGTTTATTTTATTTTATTCTACTTTGTATTTTAACAATTGATTATTTTTTGTTTAAAAGGATTCTTGAGGACAATGTTTATGATTTGCAGTTATTGTTTCCTCTTACTGGAATTGGGCATTGATAGATTTAGAAAAACAGAATAGATTTGGACTAGAAATTACCTGTATCAGCATCCTTAGCTTTTTTAAGTAACAGAGTAATTTTTTTTTCTCTAATTTTCTCACTTTGCCACATATCTGTGTTTGCGCAATTCAGTAACTTTTACTTCTTCTGGCTTTGGAAGTACACATATTTTCTTAGGATGCAGGCAACATAATTACTCTCTTCATGGTATTGTTCTACAAGTGCAGTAAAATGATGAATTAGCATGACCACTTGGAAACTTTTCTTATTATTCTGTTTATTTAGGCCTGACAGAGGGCGAGAAGAATTCTTTCATGGTTAAAATGACACAGCAATTCACCACTCCCATGCAACAGGATCTAACAAAGAACACCAGGATTCTAGCATTCAGTGTTTCTTAGCTCCAAGAAAGGAAGGAGAAACTCTAAGTTTTCTCATTTTTTTTTCCATAAAAATAACAACAACAACAAAAAACCAGACTAACAAGAAACATGATGGAAACATGAGCTTTGAGAATTGTTCAAGCCCACAGGAAGTAATTTCCTACTGGCAGATTTCTATTCTAATGTAGGATCTGAACAAAAAGCCTGATATTTGCTTCTCTGTGAGGTGCAAGAAGAGACTAAAGCAGGCTCAAACCTCTCACTTTCTCCTGGCTCCCAAAGGATTCTCTTAATAAATCACTTGGCATTAGATCCTAGATTCAGGATCAACTAAAAGAGCTAAACTAAGAAAGAAATACAAAAATTTTCCAAGAATTAATAAGTTATGTTTCTATATGTTTTATAAGACCATCAAAAAATTTGCACTAACCTGAAAATTTTACAGGAGAATCACAAGCTACTCTCACCAGTGATCAATAATACAAATTTCTAAATAAAATAGGATACCAAATCCCGAAATATGTAAAATGATAGGTTTCTTTAAAAATTTCAGAGAGAGAATACAAAAATAAATATTATTCACCATATTAGTAAAATAAAGATCAAAATATAATCAGTACACCAAAAAGCAAAGAAAAATGATTCATGCAATATGCATTTATTTTAAAAGCTATAATCAGGCTCCAAATACAAACTGACACCTGCTAAATCCTGCAGTCATGGTGATAGGGTATTAGAAACCTTAAAATAGTAACAAGATGAGGATACCTACTCTCATCACTTCAGCGACCATTGTCATGTAGATACTATCCCCAGCATGGTAAACGAGAAAAAAATGAATGACTAAATAGCATGCTTGTAAAGAAGAAATAAAACTAGTTTCCTGTACGTATCATCATCACTGTACATATAGAAGTTGCATATATGGGAAGTTAGCAAAATCTTAAATAGAAATCAACATTAGTTATCAAGAACACAAAATAATACTCCACTGAATGTCAGTATATACCATTAGAATGGATAAAATACAACATGCTCATGAAAACATGAAACAAGGTAAAAATCTTACAGATCAAAGAGAAATACAAATTTCTCAATTTACTTTTGAAACTAATTTGGCAATATTTTCCTCAAAAACATGAGCTATAATTTATACATAAAAATTAACTTTCGTTGATAGGGTCATCACTTCAATCATTATAAAACCTATTACATCACCTCCCCACCATTTCTTTTTTAATGTAACTGCACAGTCAGCCTTTCATCCTGTATTCAGCGCTGGATGAGGGGTGATTAAAATGTACAGTAAAGGGCCGGGGATTTAGCTCAGCAGCTTAAGTGCCTGCCTGGCAAGCATGAGGTCATCAGTTTGATCCTGGTACCAAAAAAATAAATAAAATAAACAGTAAAGGATTAAATTTTAAAAATGTATTAAAGTAAAGACATATTGTCCTTAATCCTCTTTCAGCATTTCCTCCTGGCTTTGAACAGTTGTCCCTTCATTCTTGCCACTTTCTGAAGCAGTTCTGAAATCTTTTTTCATGTGTGTCTTTATGAAGTATGCCAAAATGATTACAGTGAATGCTGCTGTCAAGTGCCACGCAATCAAAAAGCAAACTGGTGAAAATACTATGGTGTAACCTCATCAATTCTGTGAACTTACATCTGGGACCCTGTAATTTCAGGATCTTCATGTAAGTCAAAATTACCATGAAAGGTAAATGTTTTGAATCAATTCAGGACCTCAATGCAGTCATCACAGTGCTACTAAAGACATTCATAAAAGAGGACATCCAGAACTGCTTCTGAAAGTGGCAAGAGCAGTTTAATAAATGTGTTTAAAATGAGGGGCAGTATTTCGAGGGAGATTATGGCAGTGTGTTTTTTACTGTAATGAATTTTTTAAATTAGACAATCATCATATATTTCTATCATACTTCATGTAGTTTTGCTTTTGAGCAAGTGTCACTTAAGTGAAATTGTATCACATTTAACACTTTGAGTCTGTTTTCTTTCTCTCGGTATCATGCCTTTAAGCTCCATCTATAATTCTTTGTGTACTGGTAGTCTTTTCTTCACTGCCCTTTAGTATATTTTATGGATAATTTACAGTTTATCCATTCATGAGCTGAAACATATTTAAGTTATTCCCACATTTTTGTATTCATTATAAAGTCATTTCAAATCTTGTCTGCACAATTCTGTATGACTATAATTTTTCATTTCTCATGTAAAAAATACCTGTGGTGTGATTTTTTGATAATAGGTTAGATTTATATTTGACACAAGAAAGTGTTACATGGTTTTTCAAAAATGATACATTCCCATCTGGACAATATGCAAATTCTGATTGGTTTACGTCCTCACCAATACTTCATATTTCTAGGTTTCTCCTTTATCTTTTCCTTCTGTTTTAACCATTGTAATAGATACATTGTAATAGATAGCCATTGTAATAGAGATACTGCATTGTCAAATTAATTTAAATTTTCCTACTGCTACTTTTACTGTTTATTTTTTGCACATATATATGCTTCTTAAAGTATCAAATATTTTATCTTCTATTTTTTAATAACATCAAGATATAAATTAGCTTTCTTTTTTTTTGATATAAGTCAAATATTTATTGACATATAAAGAGGCCCAGAGTACACTATTACATAAAAGATCAGTTCCAAAATAGTTTACATAGTATGAGCCCATTAATGTAAGATGTCAAGGGGCGATCAACATATATGGTGAATGTTTAAATTTTTAAAAAATATATTAGAGTAAAAAACACATTGACATTAATTACCCTCAAAATACCCATACATACACACTTCAAGTACATTTATCTCATCATTCTTGCCATTTTCTGAAGCAGTTCTAGAAGTACTCTTTCATGAGTATCCTTATGAGGTATGTCAACCATTTTGAGGAAAACAAGAGACACTAGGGTAGCCATTGTTGATTTCCCATTGTTATGTTTTGAAGACCTGTATTGCTTGCATTGTTCTGTTCTGATCTGCTTTGTTGTGTTTTACTCTGTTTTGTTTTGTTTTGTTTTATTCTCTTTAAAATTAAAAAAGAAAAATTTACCTTTCATGGTCATTTTGACTTGAAGGAAGAGCCAGAAGTCACATGGCACTAGATCTGGTGAATAAGGTGGATGAGGATGCACTGTAATGTTTTCATGCACCTGCTTTTTCGTTGGATGGCATTCGGTAGCGCATTTGCCATGTTTTTTTAAATTAGCTTTCTTAATACAGTTTCTTTTTCTTTGTTTTTTTATTTTCCTTAAGAGTATGCAAGTTCTTCACATATTTGGAATACAAACTGTCAGACATATGTTTGCTGATACTTCTTCCAACCTATAGCCTGCCTTTTTATTTTCAAAATAGTATCGATCAAGCCAAAGTTTTTCATTTTAGTGAAATCAAAATTCATTCTAACTA
>RJWT010049139.1:0-11043 GCA_004365215.1 Cuniculus paca
GTACTTATTGCATTTTATGTGAGCCAGTATGGTAGAATTTTTTATTAAAAACTCCAGGGTTATTTATTGATTCAGACCAGCATTTGCATTATGGACCAAATTTACCTGCAGTCTATATTTATAAACAAAGTTTTACTAGCACACAGCTATTCCCATGTGTTCAAGTGTTCTCTGGAGCTCCTCTTACGCTACAGGGAGGAGGTTGATTGGTTGTGTCAGAGGTCACATGATCTCAAGGCTGGCATTACTTACTGTCTGGTGCTTGGTAAAAGAGCTTTGGCAGGCTTGGTCTAGACGTGAGAACAGGGAAGCTCGGCTGGTTCTGGACTCTTTTGGTGGCTCCCTGTGTCTCCTCCCCCTGCCTGTACTTTTGTCTTCCTCTCTTGTACAGAATTCTCAATATGATTAAACTCTTTTGCCCTGTGTGTCTCTATCCAGAAGAAACACTAACCAGTCACAAATGCCTTATTATGAATCAACTTATGTGCGCTTAATGTCTCTTGGGAGATAATTTCTTTTAAAAATGAGTTGATGCAAGCATAATTAGTCAATGTACAATAACAGTAAATAAGTAAAATAAAAGTAATAGCCCCAAAAGTGGAATTGAGGGAAGTTTATTCAATAGGATTAGTGTTTTAAAGTTAGAACTTTAGACCTTTTGGCATTTGTGCAGGAACAAGTTTTAAGATGTCAACAAGACATCTGTGCTCAGGTTAATTTCCATGTCATTGTCATCTTTTTTGCATTTGCTGTCTATGTATCTCTGCATCTGTAAATACATAATAATCTGTTTACTCTATTTTGACTGATAGGTCTACTTTTGCATCCCTCAATACAGTAATATACTTCTGTTTGTGAACAATTTGGTTTGCAAACAGAAGCATTCAGCAAGATATTGTTCACTAATTCTGCATGAGGCAATGAACAAGACCACAGCCATCTTCCCCGCACGAGCATGAATGTAGCCATCTTCCCTAGAATCATGGGATGAATTAAATTTGTGAACTGAGGTACCACTTACCTTATTTCCATGTATCTGAAAAAAACTAGATTAACAGTGTCTTTAGTCATAGAAATTTAACATCCGACCAAAGAACCACACACTGTAGTGACCAATCACGGAGTTAGTCTGGTTATGACAATCTTACGTCATCATCAGATTATTCAGATCCAAACTGGGCAGTAATTTGTAACATATGTGTACATTTGTGAGCAATGTGACATACTTAGTTAATATGTTTAATATTTACCATAGGGCCAGGGATGTAACTCAGCAGCATAAACATCTGCCTGACAAGCACGAGGTCTTGAGTTCGATTCCCGGTGCCAAAAAAAATAGCACTTACCATATATCAGTACTTACTGCTGCAGGTAATGTTACATAAAGAATGTATATGCATATGCACGTACATATGTGTGTGTGTGTTTTCACAGTCATATCCGAGGTGGAGACTACTTTTTTCAGCCTCTTATTTTATAAACAAAAAACCTGAGATACAGATAGGTTGCAAAACTTGCTTGAGACAACATGAGTGATAAGCACAGGAGCCACTGTTACTAGGAGGCCGTCTTGTTCCGGAGTTGTTATTAGACATCGTACTTGCTGTATTGCCCAAAGACAAGTTCGCTGAAGCTGAAGAGTTACTCGTAAGAACACCAAGGTATTTTTTGAGTAGTTAGTTCTTCCAGTGAAGCTAAAATAAAATTTAATTTATGTATGACATGACACTTCTTAGAAATAATATATTTTATTAAAAGCATTGCCTTTAACTTTTCTAGTAAAATCATTCTGTAAATTTTCTAACCTGTTAAGATGTTCTTACGTGCTGTAAGTATAGCACTTTCAGCTATTTACCTCTACGTTCCTCGTATGTTTCAGTCTCCTAATCACAATGATAAAAATGATTTATGTAATTTGATATTCACTCATGTCTGCCATTAATGGAAATATGTGTCAAACACATAGATGTTTATTGATATGAGACTGCGATTTTACACAAATATGACTATGTGCTTGTTACAAGTATGCTTGAACTAGTGAGTGTCTGTTTATAAGGTACTAAAAATGTAGCTAGCTCTTATAATTTAAAAAGATAAATAAAACTGGCTTTATGAATAACTAGCTTATTCATGACTAACACTGAGGCTAGAAATCATTATTTCCTTTTCTTTAGTAAGTGGAAGTTTGAGAGTTTGAGAATGTAAAATCTGTTTGTAAGGTTTATTTTTCCTCAAAATAAAGTGTTTATACCAGAAAAAAGTGCTATTCTTCTTTACCCATGCAGGTTTTTTTAACCAATTTGAATTTTTCTTGTATTTTTTTGATTTATGCATGTACTGTCTTTTAATGAAAGCCAGAAAAGAGAAACTAAACCAAAATTCAATACACCTTTGCTGAGACTGATATTGATGGCTCTGGGTGTTTTCTGTTGAATGACACTTAGAGATTTACTGGGCATTTCTGGTTGCTTCTCCATCTCTCAGTGAACCTGCTAAGATGGAAATCCACACTGGTGACCCAGAATCGCAGCTGAGTTATAGACTGAGCTTCCCTCAGCATCTCCTTTAGTTGGAATGGATATGGAGAGTTGTGTAAGGACGCGCCAGGGTGTAGTGGAAAGAACACTGGATTTGATGCCTTAAACCCACAGTTAAATATCTGATTTCAACATTTACTAGCTTTATAGTCAGGAAAAATCACTCAACATCTAAGTTTCAGTCAACTTATTGGAAACTGGAGATAGTAATACCCACACCATATAATTGTTTCTGAGGAGTATGTGAAATAGCAGGTTCCATATGTACATAGATATTAATTGATCTTCGAGTTGTACTGTCTTGGTTACTTTTTCTGGTTGCTGGGACAAAACACCTGACACCCAATGTGAAGCAAGGAAAGGTTTATTTAGCTTATAGATTCTGGAGATTTCAGTCCATAATCAGCTGTTGGCATGGCACTGGGGCAACAATTCAAGGCAGTAGCCAGAGCAAAAGGGAAAAAAGGGGAAAACAAACCTCTCCTCCTCCCTTATGTTGTACACAGCCCATCATCCCTGCCCCCTTTCGGGGGGGAGTGTAGCACTCACAAATTCTCCATGCCCTCCTTTGCATACGATGAGAATATTTACAAGGTTAGAACCTTGGCTCCCTGCTGAGTCTCTCAGTTAAACTTCTAAACTGCTCAAGTTGACACAATGTATCAATCACAACATGTACTTTATTATCTTTTTGAGATGTTGATAAGTATAGCACAAGCATATAAATGCATTTGTGTTTGTACTGCAAAACCTATGCAAATCATCATTTTTCTTGCATTTCTTCCATTAAATACATAAGTTTGACTTGGTGGTATCATGCTATATATACCTGGCAAAAAGTAATAAAAAATATAAGTATTTCTAAGAGTTGTTTTGTTTAGGGCAACGATTTTTAGGCCTTAGATTCTATAACATCCAAATGAAAGCCTGTTATAAATATTTTTTTCATTGTTCTCTGTCAAAAATGAAGAAACTAGTCACATGTATTGTTGCCTTTGTTTCCTTTGAAATTTATATAACATACTTTGAAGGTATTTTAATATATTACATGTTGGGTAGTTTTTGTATCCAAAAAGATGTATCTTTGGAGATTTGCAAGCCCTTAATTTTCATCACACTCTCATTACGTAGTCTGAAAAGTATAATTTTTCTTGGCACAGTGAAATTAATAATCATAGGGGCAAAATATCTGTTTATAAATTATATCACTTGCTTTCTGTGTTGTGTGCATTTATGGATATTTGACTTGGTGAGTAGCAGGAGGTTAGGAATGATTTTACTTGCAGCTGGAGTTGCCAAGGTTGGAAAGAAAATCAGTGTCTAATAACTGTGTATTTGCAAGTTAAAGATTTGTTGTAAAATATTCTTTGAAATTGATAATCCTCTGACACACACTAATGAAGTTTTAGAGGAACACACACATGCACACATCAGATAAGCATATATATGTATATATAGCTACCCTTTCAGAAACAAATATTTCTGAATCTATGAGATGGTCTCTTGAAGCCCTGATACTTCACAGAATTTCTCTTGTAAATTCCAGCTGAGATGCGGGAAAAACAGTCATGTCAGGGTGTGGATACAATGATGTTTGGAGTGCAAATGTAATCTTTATTATCTGGTGGTAACAGGGTGTCTGTAGCTACTAATTTTCCTAATGGCTTAATGTGCCAGTAGCAAGGTGTTGCAAAGCCACATACAGTTCCTCTCACGGAGGACTGTGATTGCACAGCGGCCAAATGTCCACAATTAACGGTTCTATCCCAGAAATGCTAAAACATTAACCTTATGATCTTTCGCTGGGAGCTGCAGCAATTTGTAACCGTATCTTTTTCAGGAATTTGTTTGCATCCAAAAATGAGAGAAAGGAACCCCAATCAGTCATTGAACTTGCAATCGGGAGATGATGAAGAAGTCTGAAATATTTCCTCTTAGAATTAGCCAAAATAATGAAAGTGGAATAGATAAAGTTTAGAGCTGTAATCTGGGCCTGAAGAATGACTCCACATAAAATGAGGTCATCTTGGCTCATGCTGGACTTAGTAACTCAATTCCCAGTCGGGATAGTTCAGATATTCATTGTGTACTCTCAATTTTTATGGTACTAAAGGCTTTCTTTTCTTAGTGTATATTGCTTTTGCAAGTATTCCTGCCAGGCATTTCTTTGCCTTTCCATAAATTTTAAAGGACCATATAACATTTTAGCACATTTAATAAACAGACTTTATATGGAAATAATTTTATGATTTGTAGCAAGTAAAAGTTTATCTTAAAAAGTTCTGTTTTGGGTTTGCTAAGCAAATGAATCATTAGGTGATTTAAGAGTTTGTGGTAATGAGAATTTAAATAAAAACTCTAATGTAAACCTTCTGCTCCAATATTCATTCACTTTTCCTAAGAGGGAAATCTGGACTATGTACTGGTGTGGTGTTTAATAAGACAAAATATCTCTTTATAAAATTATTGTGCTTACATTTGTGAAATTGACAGCTTAAGAGGTTAGTCCTAGAACTCTGACAGAGGAATCGCGGAGCTGGAGGTCAAACAGCTTCTAATGGGCCCTGCCATCCTCCAGCTTTGCACTGCTAACTTACAGGTTCACGTTTGTTTGGACCCACGATTCTTGTATAATGTCTTCTTAAGTTTATTTATATAATTTGTTCCTACCGGTGCCCTGGGTCATTTATTACACCTATTAACTTTGCTCTCTGAAGAGATTCTGCCAGAATTCCTTAACAACCATCTTCGAGTCTGTTTCTTCTCTCTTGAAATTTAAGAGCAAGGATTTTGCTGGCCCAGTGTTTGGTGAGCCTGCTCTGTTTCTGACCTGATTATCTTTGGCTGTGTGTAGAGATGTATGTAATTCGCCGAACTGATCCGTTTTATGTGTGGAAACACTTTCAGAAATTCAAAACGCATATGCATGGACATTTAAAAAAGTCTGACATTCACAGATAGCTGGAGAGATTACTCAGATGCTCCCATCACTTCTCTGCTACGGACTGCTTTCCATTTTTTATGCTTTATATTTTGCTCATAGGATGAGAGGAACAGTTTTTACTATCATTTTTTTGCTTTCTTTTAGAAATGTAGCCTGGAAAGACTTCTCTTCAACCAGTCTTTGGCTGTGAGCACCAGAAACTTCATTATTATAATCTGTATTTGTCCAAACACCCCTCTGGCCTAGTGTGGTCTCAAAATTATTCAATCATGTTAATAGATGTCTGTTAATGGTTGAAAGAAAAATTTAAAATAAAATCTGTTTGACATCAAATTACAATGGTGAAAAAGGAAATACCTTAATATTAACCAACAATTTAAACTTTATTAAATTTAATTAATGCTATTTTAAGAAAATCACATCAGAACACTTATAATGGTCAATGCAATATAGAATTTTAATAGAATCAGCCACATTTTGAAACTTTGAAGATTAATTCTTGTTTGTGGGCCTTTAATCCAACACCCTGAACAGAGTCTGCTTGGAAGGTCTGTGCTGTCTACTTTATTTCTGTCGCTGTGGTCATCTGTGAGCATAACTTACTGGAGTGAATTTGATAAAGATCAATACTCCAGGGATTGAACTTGGTAAAGCAGCTGTACATGAGATAAAACCAGGACTTTCAAATGCGTAGCTCATGTAATTAGGGATTGTTTTAATTGGATCTCCTGCCTTATAAAATAAATGTTCAGTTGGCAAGATAATTTGTGCTTTTAATTAGTGTTTCCTGCTGATTTTCATGGATGTGTGAGAACTGCAAAGGACAAGAAACGGCTGAGCGTCGGTTCCACGGTGTGAGGGTGCCTGGGGTATGGACTAGCTAACGAATGTTTTCTAATTTGGAAGGCAGTAAAACAATTTTTGGGAAACCTGAATTTTCACTACGGACTATTTTGCTTACAAACTACACATACATAAACGCTGAGGGAATTGTAAACACAAATATGTGCAATGTACTTCTTCCAAATTTCTAGCCTTCTGGGAAAACTGCATAATTATAGGCTTAGGAATAAAAGTGAAGATTGAAAGCTGCTAATTGATTCAGTGTTGGATGTCCACGGAAATTCGTTCTCTCTTTTCATGTCATTCCATGGTGCAGATGGGGCAGGAACCCGACTCCTGCCTAGGTCTGGGCTTCGGGCACACGCGGGATCGCGCTTTGTGGGGCTCACTCACACTGTAGCTGGAGGCGGCTACTCCAGGGCCACCTGCTCCCATGTCCTGTAGACGAGTGGCGGGTGGTCCGCCTCGGCCACAGCTCTCCTCCTGCATCCAGGGCCTCTGCACACCCCGCAGCAGCGGTAGACAGGGTGCCGCTTGCTGTCCTCAGGGTGACAGGGGCGGTGGGGGCTCAGCGCCGGTCCAGCTGCGGCCCCGGGAGGACGGGTCCTGGGTGCAGTGGGCATTAACACCTCGGGGGGCCCCGCCACCTGTGATTGCATCCGCAGTTACCGACCTATGCACACCCCGGGAGGCACCGACTGTGGAGGGCCAAGGACTGAGCACCTCTCCAGGAGCAGCAGGCCCTGGGGCTCCCTCCCCAGGAGGAGGAATCGACCTTTGAAAGCCCCAAATCAGCGTTCATTCCCCTCTTCCGTATTTTCAGGTTTTAGGCTCACTGTGGAAGGATTTCGCTTATAAACAAAGCATTCGTCGTTTTGCAGATGTTTGAAGTCCTAAGTATCCCGCCTGAACCTAGCAGATGAAGTGAGGACCATCTGGTCATAGGGTGTGTGTAATTTGTGCGGAGCAGAGAGCAATCCTGTTGCGCCTTTTAAGGATTATCTAGCAAAAGCTTGATTTTTTTTTAAGTGAAAAATAGCTCTACTGTATTTTCTGATTTGATAGATAATATACAATCATACAAAAATTCAAGTAAAATATAAACCATGAAGAGGAAAACAAATAGTTCTCAACATCATTGTTCAGGCTAATATTTATTGTTAAAAATTTGTGAAGATTCACTGAGATAAATATTTTTGTAAACATGAAAAGATGGGAAGTATATATATATCTTTCTGTGTGAAATACATCGATAATTGTATATTATATAAAATACTTTTGTGTATGTTTTGATCTATGTATATCCTTATTCTGTCCTTCAGTTATTCTTTTTTTTTTTTTTTTTTTTTTGAGACAGGGTCTTGTTAGGTGGTTCAGGCTGGCCTTGAGCTCACTTTGTAGCCCAGGCTGGTCTCAAACTCGAAATGATCCTCCAGCCTCAGCCTCCCGAGTGCTGGGATTACAGGCGTGGGCCACCGCGCCCGTCCCTTCAGTTATTCTTGACTGAGGACCCTGCTCCTCATTTATCCATAGAAATCAGTGACACAGTGAGCCATTTTAAGGGGGACTGTGTGGCACCGCTCATCTGCAGAGCAGCAGAAAGCCCTGCACAAGTCCTGCTTTATAATGATCTTCAGGCCTCCCTGCATCCATGAATAGAATTTATATCTTTCATTTTAAAACTCATTCTTAAAAATACTTGTTTTGCTGTGGTACAAACAATGTGAGATCTACCCTGTTAATAATTTTTAAGTATAATGTGTAATTGTGGACCTGAGGTACGAAGTACAGCACATTTCTAGAGCTTATTCATCTTGCTGAGTTGAAACTTCCTGCCTGCTTATTAATGACTTCTCTTTCTCCCTGGTTTCAGCTCCTGGAAGCCACTATTCCAGTTTTTGATTTCCTGAATTTGCCTGTGTTAGCTACCTCATATCCTTAGAATTGTGCGGTATTGTCCTACTGGCTTAAATCACTTGTCCCATTTAGCAGGGTTTCCTTCTTTTTAAAAGGCTGAGCTGGTGATGTAGCTCAGTGGCACAGTGCCTGCTTGGCTAGTGCGAGGCTGTGAGTTCGATTCCAGTACCAAAAAAAAAAAAGCTAAGTAGTATTTTATTGTATGTGTGCACCACATTCTTTTTGTGTATTCACCTGTTAATGGACATTTAAATAGTTTCCACACTTGGCTATTGTGAATAGTAATGCAATGTACACAGGAATGCTAATGTTGCTTCAAGATCCTGATTTTAATGCCCAGAAGTGGAATTATTGGATCATATGGTAATTCTATGTTTAATTTTTTGAGCAATTTCCACAGTAATAGTGGCGGTACTGTTTTGCATTCCTACCAACAGTATGCTAAAGTTCCAATTTCTCCACATCCTCTCCAACACTTGTCTTTTGTTTTGAAAGTAGACAACCATCATGATAGATTTGAGGTGTTGTGTCCTTGAGACTTCAATGTGCATTTCCCTGATGACCAGTGATTCTGAACCTTTCCTCAGATGGCTCTTGACCGTTTATATATCTTTGGAGAAATTGCTCTTCGAGTTCTTAGCCCATTTTAAAATTGGGTTTTGATTTTTTTTTCATTATTCACTTGCAGGAGTTCTTCATATGTTTTGGAGAATAACCCAATATGAGATTTGTAAATACATCACCCATTTTTATGAATGTGTATGGTTATACTTTTAGTCCCTAACCCATCGATGAACATTGTGTGGATTGACATTCTTTCCCTTTCTCGTTGTTCACACTTTTTTTTTTTTTGGTACTGGGGATCAAACTCATGACCTCACACTTACCAGGCAAGCGCTTGAGTCACTGAACTAAATCCTCGACCCTGTTCACAATACTTTGAGACATATTTTTATTCATATATTGTCGTATGTTTGATTCTTTATCTTCTAGCAGTGAATACAGAGTGAGAGGCAGGATATCTGAGTCAAGGAGAAGCTGACTTTGATACTGGACTGCTCTCCAGGAAGATTATATCAAATGACAAGACCACTGACAGTTCATAGGCGCCCATAGGGTACTGATGGTCTCTGAGGTCTTAATCAAGGTTGAAAGTAGCAAGTTATTGTTTGCATTTGCATTGTGGATTAATAACCAGCACCTGCATGTGGTTAGGGGTCCACATTCTAGAATTCGACTGTGTGAGTTTATACCTTGGTCTTATCACCTAACAGCTTCTTGACCTTGTGCGTTATGTAACCTGTGTTTCGGGGTACTCATCAGCAAGATGGTAGTGATAATAATAATCTCAAAGGATTATTGTAAGAATTAAACGAATGTATATAAAGCTCTTTTAACATTTCCTAGTAAATGTGCTCTTAGGAAATTTCTAATTTTAATGTTAATATTTCACCTTTACTTTCTTCGATTATATATTCAAGTTCTTTGGCCTACTCTTGTAGTATTTATCTTACATTTATTGATTTTGATAGAAATCTTTTGCTATTATGGATGTGAGCTACTTGTCTGTGCTATAAGCAACAAATATTTTGGATTTTTCTGTTTGGCGTTTCTTTGTATCACATGAAGTTTTGCCACTTTAAGTAATAAAATGTTCTCATCTTTTAATACTTCCAGGTTAAGAAAATGCTTGTATCTTAGAGATTATTTTTTAAATATCTGCTTATGTTGTTTTTGATGAAGTTAATTTTATTTCTCGCTTTTATGTTTTTGACCCATCATGAACTGAATTTGGGTACAATCAACAAAAGTTTTATCTTTTTGAAGATAATAGTGATCGGTTGGCGCACTCCAAACATATAAAATAACAGAATTTCCGAGTTTCCTTCAGCAGGCAGTTTATTTTGGGGGTAATATTTTTTGAGATTCGAAGCAGGATTTTAATTTTCTTCTGTTTTCCACTCTTCATTTTCTTTTACGTTTTCCTTCTTTTTGGAAAACATCTCTTGAACTCCCTTGAAAATTTAAACAACTTTTCCCCCAGGAGCCAAGTTACTCCCACCGGATCCCAATTTCACATCAAGATAACTGACTTTAAATGTTGCTTTTCCTACCAGATTAAAATAGTTCCGCGTAAGTTTACACTCTGAACATTTTTTAGACATCCCAGAAATAACTGCCTATCGCGATGAGCGGATGCTCCTGGCGACTCGAGCTCCTTTACGATTTTGAAGCCCCTGTGCACTGGTGAGAGTGACGATTTCCTCCGGAACCTGCGCACTCAGTAACGTCCATTATACGCCGAAAAAGCGTCTCGAAGGTGAGCGCCCGTGGATCTGGCAAAGCGCAGGCGCGGCCGCCGTCACGCGCTGCAGCCGCGCAGGCCCGGGCCGATCTCCCCGCCTCGGCGGCGCGGCGGAGCGAAGCGCGCACGCGCAGCCCGCGGGCCTGCGCAGTCGGGCGGGGGAAGCTCCTGGCCGCCCGGCTGCCCGACTGTGCGTCAAGTCTGGGCCGCGCGGCGTGCGCGCCGCCTCGTCAGAGCCCGCGGGTTGCGAGGCAGCGGCCGCCGGCCGAGGACGCGGCTCCGTGTGGGCTGCGCCCCCGTCCCAGTCCTTCTCGCCGCTGTTCGCGGGGCTGCGGGCTGAGGCCTCAGTCTGTGCTTCTGGGGCGCCTTGAAGTCTGCGAAGACGCAGCCCCGCTCGCTTCCTAGTGCGGTTTTAACGTGAGCCGCGGAAGGCGTGATGACTGCATAACAGACCTCTGGAACCAAAGGCTGCTAAAAGCGGCCACAGCCGTTCAGTT
>RJWT010049140.1:0-11043 GCA_004365215.1 Cuniculus paca
ATATTTCTAGAATTAATATTATATATTAAATAATAACAATAGACAGTTTGACAGTTTCTTAAAAAATTGAAATACTTTTTTCATCTGATCTAGTAATTTCACTGCTGTATAATTATCTTTAAGAGAAATGAAAAATTCTGTTAACTGGAACCACAAACACTGGAAAAATCCTAGATGCTTTTGATCAGGGTGATGAGTAATGCACCACAATACATCCATACAATGAAATGCAACTCAAAAAATGAAAGAAAATACTGTTGATTCACTCAAAGATATAAAAAAAAACACATAAAGGTAGTCTTTTATGATTCCAACTATATATCTTCACAGAAATGTAAAATATGAAGGCAGAAACAGATCAGTAACATCCAAGAACAGGTACTACCCAGGTCTTGGTTTCTAAATACCATCCATAGGATTCCCTAAGTGTAGGGAGTGGCCATAGTTGAAATCAATCACACGTGTGGGGAGAAAGCAAGGCCAGCCCTGAGAACACAGACAGCCCAAAGAGAGCCAGGTAAACAAGCTGTTCTAGCTCTGAAAAGGCAAGGTGCCCAGGCTAGCTAAGCAAACAAGTTGCTAGGCAGAGAGACTGAAATTGACATCATCTGAGTGTATAAATAAATGTGCTAACCTGGTTGAGAAGTTCCTTTTCCCCCATCAGGAGAGAGGGCTCCACCTGACCTCAGCTTTCTTCTCTCTTCCTTATTTTCCCATCCTTTCACCATCCTTCCCTGTGCTGGTATGCTGCACCTGGAGAAGTAGTTGATCTGAAGATTGGAGTGTAGACAAAACTTGTGAGGTCAAAAGACGGAAATTTCCACACATTGATGGAATTATGCAAAACAAAACAAAACCACAACAAACCAAACCAAACCAAAATCAAAACAAACAGAAATACTAAACGAACAAAAAAGCCCAAGTCTCTGGAAGCAAACAGTGAATTACAGAAGCCAACCTGAAAGAGCTTCCAAAGAGCTCAAATTATTTGAACAAATACATGAATAAGAATTTTTGTAAAATTATAGCTCACAGAATAAAAATGTATCGAGTATTAATAGAGTTATGTATAATTGATAAGGAGCAGTTTTCCTTTAGAGAAGTAGTCCAATTAATAAGTGCTTCAGACAGGAAGATATCACAAAAGTTCCTCTGAAATGTTAATGTTTTACTTGCAGAGAACATTCACCAATGGATTCTTAAATCAGTTTGAGCTAAGATGTAATATTTGCATATTCTTAAAATATTATCCTCATGATACTTATTTCAATGATGTAAATCATAAGCTTACAGTAGAGAAACTCAGCATACCACCACCTCACCTAAGAAATGATGGTTAAAAGCAATTAACAAGACACAGGGAAATCATGATCCTTCTGATAGAGAACATAAAGTATAAAGATTCAACATAATTTGAGAACCTTTCTACAATCCAATATTGAAGGTTATTACACAAAACGATTGACCAATTCTCTTGAAAAATGTCAAGGTCATATAAGACAAAGACTGAGGAGACATGATAGTTAAATAAAAAGTGTAATTCTAAATTGAATTGTGTTGCACAAGGATTTTCCTAAAAACATAAAATCCATATAAAACCTCTATCTTACCAAGTAGTAATCATAATTTCTAAATTTTAGTCACAGGACCATGGTTATGGAAAAGGTTAATATTAGAAATACTAGAGGAAGGATGTAGAGAGATTCTTTTATTCTTGTAATTTATGTGTCTCAAATTTTTTTTAAAATGAAAATTTGAGGGTGGGGATTTAGCTTAGCAGCACAAGTGCCATCCTGGCAAGTGCAAGGTCACAAATTTGATATCCGGTACACACACACACACACAAAAAAAAAAAAAACAAGGAAAGAAAGAAAGAAAGAAAACTTGAGAATATATATTATACAATGCTCTGAAGAGTAAGAAATATATTACTCTATTTATATCCAACTATAAGAATATCTCCTGCATAGAACACATCACATTATACTACATCTTTCTTCTTGTTACTATTTGCTACTAAAATAGATGTTTGAAAATTACAGAGATTTTACACAATTTCTTGCAGCATGAACAGGTGGGTTAACAACAAAATGAATGACTTTATGTTAGTGTGAGGATACAAATTAACCTTATTATATTATAATAATTTTAGTAGTCTGAACAAATGAAATCTAAAGTGTCTTCAAGTAGTTACCAGCTCAGAGCACTCGTAAGGTTAAATTTTCTGTAAGGTCACAATCTTCAGTCTCCGTGGCATAGGAAGCAGGCTGCGAACATGAATCTGATGTTGGTTCCAGAGGTGCGCAGAGTTCCCTTTTCTTAAGCACTTCTTCAGAAGTGAAAACCTGAAATACTTGGTTCCCTGGGAAGACTTAACCAGATTGCAGCTTGTGTTTCCAAGAAGTGCTATTAAGTAGCACCCTCACCCTACTACACTTTACTCTTAACTGAAGAAAGAACTCATTCTTTGGATAATCTCTTAGTGTTTGACTCATCGTCTCTATGTTATTTTTAATCCTCTGTCTATATAATGCTTGGGTAGAGAAAGCCTGTGCCTCATGCCTAAAATAAACATCTAAATATGACAGGTATACCGTCTCTAAAAACAGAACACCTTAACTTCTCAAATTTCTCCCACAGGAAGAATAAATTATAATGCTTATGAGTTACTTCCATGAGTATCTAGCTCCATGTCTTCTCCCCAAAATGTATTTCACTAAGAGACCATTAATGAATGAAGACAGGCTGAATGCATACGGGTGCTCCAAAGGTAAAGGGCTTGTTCAGCATTCCTATACATCAAAAAATGATTTAATTGTTTTAGTGACATTACTGAAACTTACTTTACTTAACTAGAGTCATTAGAAAGTAACATTTAGCACAGTATTAGATAAACTTCAGCAGCCAAAGAATTTTAGAAACTTCTGTGAATATATATATATTTATATGTATATATACATGTTTTAAGGCATATATACACATATATATATACATATATATCTTAAAACCTGTTTTATAATAAATTCTAACAGAACTATGTTCTAACATTAACATAGTTAAGTTGTATATATATATATGTGTGTTTGTATTATGCCTAATAATGTAATTTCCTAATAAAATTATATATGTATGATGGATTTATGTTATAGACAACAAACTAGTTAAAATCTCAGTTTATTGTCATTCCTAGGACATTCTATATCTAGACCTTTGTAGTAGGTGAAATGATAAGTCGTCATTTAGGATATTGCCAACAATAACTGGTATAAAAGAAAGATATCACAAACGTATCTGAAAAACTCAATTGTCCAACTACAAGGGAGCATAGAGATTCTGTAGATACAGCTTGCACAGCCTACCTCAAGATATAACGCTTTGAATACTTATTTCATATCTAAGTAATCATTGTGGAAGCATCTACCTTGTGTAAGACGTATAAATGATTAACTCTTTGTCTATACCTTCCAAATAACTCATACCCTAGTGATTACTTATAAAAAATAAAAATTAGTAAAATAAAAATAGATAAACCTCTGAATAGGAGATCAGTGCTACGTGGATATACTGTAAATACAGAACTTGCAGGAATACGGTTTGAAACTGACATGATAATTCTGAGTATTTTGCTGCTTCTTTTCTATTTTAGCAGTCATAGCTTTATGAGATCAAGTCAGTTACCTCTGAATAAATGGGGAGGCTATTTGAGATTCTCTAAGGCCAATTGTGAAGTAGAAAGAAAAAAAAAGTAAAAGTTTTTGGTAGGCACCTTAGAATCGATTGTATTGGTTTGAAGAAGAGTACTGCCTTTCTTCACCTGCTAAACTAATCATATATTGTTTTTAGTACTTGATTGTATCTTACTTCAGGAGCTAAAAGATTAAAGCAGATTTTACCATTCTAGGTAATATTATGTCAGCATTTCAGTTACAACTGTATGCTGTTAATAGTTCACAATTTAGTTCTAAAGTGTCCTTTTTCTCTGAAGGGGGAAAAAATAATAACTTGGTTATGAAGTCCCAGAAGTAGGAACTATTTTGCAAAACTGATTCTTAAAACTTGGCTATTTTAAATTTAGAAAATATGTAAAGGAATGCTTCAGGGACATTTTCTACTCTAGAATTCTAAAAGAAGATTGCTCTAATATGCATTAAACTTGGCTGTAGAATAATTACTTGGTAATGGATTTATATCTAATTTTAATATTCTTTAAATGCTTATAATTAAAGTTTAGAGTCCTCTTTAAATTATCTGTGTCACAGTGCTAGGAACTAGTGATTTTATTGTTGCTAAGAGTCAACCTAATATTATACAAACTGAGAGAACCTTTCAAAATCTAATTCTTAAACATTATATCTCATATATCTACATTAAGACCTGCAAATACCCTAATATTAATTTTCTTCATCAGTTTTAGTTTGTTCACTTTCTGTATCTGATTTTGAAGTCCTGTAACACTTTCATTCTTTTGTTTTGATTGGTTTTGTTCTGTTTGATTTTATTATGTCTGATGGTATGGACAGCTATTTTGAAGAAAACAAGAGACATTATGGTAGCCATTGTTGCTTTCCTATTATCTTGTTTTGAAGCTCTGTATTGCTTTCATTATTCTGTTCCAATTAGCTTTATTCTGTTTTGTTTTGTTTGGTTTTATTCTCTTTAAAATAAATAAAAAAATAAAATAAAAAAAGTTCACTTAAATGAAAATAGACATTCATAGTAAAGATTTTCATTTTGCCCAACAAGAGACCTAGATTTTGCTCTCAATCTCTGTAAGGTAATCTTTAAATTTCTGGAATAGCGTGCCTGATTCCCCTGTCTTTGCCTAGGTGCCTTGGGAGAACAAGATAAGTAGCAGTGATTGAAAAAGAAGGCTCTGGATCACACCCATCAGTGATATAGATTAGGGCCTTTGCTTGAGTGTTACAGGTCCACTTCTACAAGGGCTGGATAGCTGAGTGTGGCAGTTCATGCCTGTAAACCCAGCACTCTTAGGTGGAAGAGCACAGTGAGTTGGAGGCCAGACTGGACATACTCCATATATATAGTTATGCAGGGAGAAAAAGAACTCAAAGCTTTTTGTTCAGTGCCCTTCATTCACTGGCTAATTTTGATCATGGTTACTTCCCTGCAGTCTATTATAACCTGTAATCTATTATAAGGGCAACTATAACAGTTTTCAGTGAATTCTTGTAGACAATTACTGAAATAAAGTGGTTTTGAGAACTTCTTAAACTAGGCATTTTTGCCAGAAATGAAACTGGTTTCTGTGTAGATTGCTCCCATTAACTTTTAAGTTGTCAAGAATTACACAGACACCTTCATATATATTGATATCATATTAAAGCAAGTTACCTCATCGTTCATGAATCTTTAACTTGAAGAAAGCACAAATTTGTGAAAGTTTCTACAAACAGTTTCATTTGCTTTTCTTCTATACAGTAGATAAAGCAAAACTACATAGCTTTCTAAAATTATCTCTAGAAATAGTATCAGTTAGGGTATATTTTCCAGAATTAAGCCCCATTTGTTTTGATATTTTAGTGGCCAAGCTTATGTGGATATAAAATGGAATTCTTCTGGATTTACAGGTGGCTAATTTTCAGTGTTCAACTATTCCTTAGACACGAAATTATTTAGAGCTGTCATTCATTAGATAGAGAACTGTTTCATTAGGAAATGAGGGCAGCCCCAAGCAGTGATCTTGATTTTTTGAAAGGACACCTGAACTATTTATCTACTCACTGTACTTTAGAATAAACTAGATGTTGTACCGTTGTCTCACAACTCTAAAAGCTCTTCATAGTGATATTCGCTCTACCTGAGGCTATTAAATTGCCTACATTCTTTGAGATGACACTGGCAGCACTGCTGGATTTAAGAACTCTGTATTTCATCTTATGTTCAACACCAAAGGGTAGTGTCAGAGACATTGTTAACACTTATTGAATGAGTTGAAGAAAGAACATGAAATAAGCTGAATATCTTAACAACTGGTATATCTATTGAGTTGAACCAATTCTGCCTCATAAATTTTTGTATTGGTTATACACATTTTTTCTTTGTAACATACACACACACCAAACACAAATATGCATGCATGTATTAATAGTGTGTATATGTATTTTCTTTATGTACATACTTATACTGCATCTTTAATAAACCCTTGTTCTTTTTCTTGGCTTTCTATCTTCTTTAGATGAATCATTATTTCTAGAAGAACTTGCTATATGCTTAGGCTGTCTTTACTTTTAGCTCAAATTAGTTTCTAGAAAATGAATTGCATCTATTTTTAATAGCACCAAAAATATTAGTATACATGAAGAAATGCACATTAGGTTTTCTTCTCCAATTTCCCAAGAAAGTTTTTGTTTCTTATTGACATAATGTATACTATATTCATATTATTTTTCTGATCTCATGTTCATGAATATAATTCTTATCAGGATGTTGGATCTCTCTGTAAATGCAAAGATATATATATATATATATATATATATATATCTTTGCATAAATAAAATATACATATTTTATTTTCTTTCTCTATTCCATCTTCTTTGAGCCCAATGAATTTTACGAAGAACTTGTCATTTGTTCTACACATCACTAACTTTATTTTTGTATGAATTTTACATGTTACTCCTTGAAACTAGCTATCTTAATGCTACGATTATATCTCTGTGTTCTTTTAAATTTTATAACAGTGAGCCCCCTTTTTATATACAATACAAAATAAATACGTATGGTCTTATTTTCATCTTTTGTTTCTTACAGCTCATCTTAGCAATTTTAGTTGAGTGCAAAACAGAAGCTTTCTAACATTTACTTTGTCTATGAACTACTATTAAAATTATTTCACACTCCATTTGCTTTCACTCTTCATGAAGAAATGCAAATTATTTCAGGTTAAAACATCTACTAATTGTTTTTGTTCTCTAGGAATTGTCAGTTACAAATTCATTTTTTTTTAACTAAGGATTGAAGCCAGGGCCTGAGGTATGTTCAAAGCCCTCCTTAATTATTATTATTGTTGTTGTTTGAGATAAGGTCTTGCTGAGTAGAAAGTTACTGAGGCTGGACTCAAGTTTGCAATCATCCTGCCTTAGCCTCCCACAGTTATGAGATCACAAGTCTTATGCAACACATTGGACTTCTCCCATGCCTTAAACTGAAGGTTCATGCCCTGTGAATGTTTTAAAACCAGTACCAGAATGTTCTCAATACCAGAGTTGTTATTTGACAAGTTTTTCTGAAATATGAAATTCAGTCATTGCCTAATTATAAACACAAAATTCACCTTTTTTCTTAGACAGTAGCATAAACAAATTGAGAAGAAATTTAGATTAATAAATATTAAAGCATAAACTTTCAATAAATGCATACACATTTATATATGCATGTATATTTGTAAGTGTATGTGCACATACATATGTTTTTCCCATGCAACATAATTAAGAAAACCCTGCAAATCTTTGACAGACCTGTATACTTCTCCACAGGTATTTGTCTTTTTTTAAAATTTTTATTTATTTATTTATTTATTTATTTTTATTTTTTTTGTGGCACTAGGGATTGAACTCATGACCTCATGCTTGCTAGACAAGCACTCTTTTCTATTTTGATTTATTCATATATTTTTTTGGTACCGGGGATGAACTCATGACTTCATGGTTGCCAGGCTGGTGCTTGTGCCCCTGAGTTAAACCCCCAGTGGTATTTGTCTTATTAATAAATTCCTAAGTGGGATTTCTTCAAAGATAGTTTGTCATAATTGACTCTATTTATGTGTACTTGTTCATTTATTATTAAAGAAATATGATCATATTATATAATTCCACAAATACTATTAAGTAAAATAACATGCATAATACATTTATGTGGATGAGGAAAACAGGAATTAACAGGAAAAAAGAGAGAACTACTGGATTTAAGGTAAGGAAGAAAATCTAATTGATTTGGAAAGAAAATTGTAAGTCAAGTAGAAATACGAATTAAATTACTCTAATTGTATTGGATATTAATTTTTTACATTAATCTTGTGATACTATAGAGTCCTTCAGAGGATACTGCTATGCTGAAATATTATGATGCTCAATAGTTCCAACTTATTATTTAAATCACTGATATTTTCAAGTTGAAAAATCAACATTTTATTTAAAGAAACTATTTTCTTATCTACTCTTTCATATGTAAATGTTTTGTGTGTATGAGTGTGTGTGTGTGTTGGAGATCATATAAAAAACCTTGTGAACGCTGCCTAAGCATCATACCTCTTAGCTACGCTCCCATTCTTAAATCTACTTTTGAAGTTCAGGAATATATATATATATATATATTCTAGGAAACAAAAGATGAAAATGAGACCATGCATTTATTTTGTATTATATACAAAGGGGACTTTTTGACATCATAAAATTTAAAAGAACATAAAGATATAATAGTAGCATTAAAATAGCTGTTAAAGAGTAATGCACAAAATTCATTCAAAATTTAAGTTACTGATGTGAAGAACAAACTTGAGATGCTCTTTCTAGAATTTACTGGGCCCAAAGAGTGTACAATAAGATTATATATAGGATTATATATAAGATTATATTGAATATATATGCTACTAAATTAGATTCATGGGAAAGGAACATTAAATAATTTAGCAACATTTAAGCAAAATAATTCATTTTTCATAAATGTGCTACCTCTTCAGATAAGTAACCTGGAGAATCATGCAACTCATGATGCCTAATTAAATCTATGGACTATTTTAATCTGTCTTGCAAAATAAGCCAATTATTCTTAAAGTTTAATATAATGAGTTCTCAAATGGAAAAAAGTAAACTAATATCTCACAACATACTTAGCTGAATGCCTTAATACTGATTTAATTGTGTTTATCCAATTGCCTCTTTATTATTAATCTCTCATTATCTTTCACAGTTAGTGTTTAATGTAATACTATTCAAGGGCACTTGTAGCAAGCAGAGCAATTAGGTATGCAATGGCCTGAACTATAATCCAGTAGAGAAACCTTTTAGGCAATTTTTATAAAACCAAAGGGTGAAAAAAATGATTGTCTTTTAACTGTTGGCAAGTAATATTGTTGATGCCATGTTCATTAATTATTAAGTATCTCTTCTGGACATGGCATGTTATGCACTGTCACCTTGTGCAATTGAATAATGATTCAATTCCAGATAGAATGGGCTCATGGATTAAAATTTTAAAATGTAACATAAAGCAATTAAAAATGGCCAGCTAAATGTGGTAAGTACCTGAAGGAAGAAAGTCACAAAATGCAGTGAAAAATTAGGAGAAAGAGTATTCTGCCCTTCAAGAATGAATGAAAGCTACACACACACACACACACACACACACACACGCATGCACGCATGCACAGTAAGAGACATTCGAAGAGCATGGGTCTGAGTCGGTAAGATTTGCAAAGATAGATACAGGATATTTGGATTTGTGCTTTTGTGGAGTGGATTATGAAAAAAATTACATTATGACAATGTTTAAAAGAGGCAATATGTGAGTTTTTTTTAAAAAAGTGTTTTGGTATTTATTAATTAATTAATTAATTTTCAAAAGAGTTTATGTAGAGAACTCAACAGATTTGGAGCCAGAGTGTATAGGACTGACTATCAAGCTGAGAGGTTAACATTTATTTGGAATCTATGCACGACAAATGGTAAACAAACACATACAAATTACTTTTGTTATACCAGTATTAGAATGTGATTGCTCCCAAAACATCTCAATATGAATAATAAAAAATATATAAAAGTAGAAAACACATTTTCTGTGGAAAGTTTTAAAAATAGTTTGTGCTCATTAATAGTGAGTCTTACAATATCTGATATTCTTTGTAAGTTATATTTGAAAGCTCTTTGATACTTTCACATTAAAAATCTAATACTTTTATATTTACATTTTAAGAATGGCTTATGTACCTAGAAATAGAACATTTTATAAATGCTAAAATTCAATTATCAATGTTTTCATATATCTTCAAAGCATATTGTTTTTAAAAACCTAAATTACTGTCATCAACTGGGTACATATACCCACATGCAGAACAGGACCTTTGGAAGAAATACGGAAATGAACCTCACAACTTCACATTGTATAAGTTCTGCCTATACCACTGAACAATTCATTTTTTACTAAGATAAATATATAAATGAAGATATAAGAACAAAGCTAAGTGGACACTCATTGTCAGACGTGTTCAGCTCTACTCTTAACTTGTTGGCATGAAACCAAAATGATCTGGAGGGTGCAAAGATGTATGTGCAAAGCCCAAGGCATAGGTAATATTTTTAGCATTTGCTCTGAACTGCTACATAACTTGTGTATAACTGTGATATAATGTACATTTGTTGTACACACTGGATTGTGAAACAGAAATAAAGGCATTTCCTTTTCACTTTAAGTTTTTGGGTAAAATTCAAAATAGTAACAGGTCTGGTGTAGACCACTTAGAAGGGGCACTGTAGCAGTCTCAAAGATGACCCCGATGGTCCCAGCAGGACTCTTAGGGGGAGGAGTTCCACACAATTTCTAGAGGTGACAGCATGACAGTTTGTCAAATAGCCTAAGGAGCAATGACAGTTTGTCAAATAGCACAGAATTCCTCAATGTTTAAAAACTGCTCAGTTGTATTAATGTATGCCCTTGTATTGAAATTATTCTATAAAACTGAGGATGTAGCTCAGTGTTAGAATGCTTGCTTGATGTGCAAGGGCTGGATAGATCCATAGCACCACAGCAAAAAAGAAAGAAGAAAGAGAAGGAGAAGGAAAATAAAGTGGAGGAGGAGGAGGAGAAGGAAGTTTACAGAGCTCCTATTAAATTGTTTGTGATTAATCTCAGAAAAAGTTTAATATAAATTTTAATAAACAGGCTATCTATATGTTGGCTCTATAAAGTTTTTAATAAGCTCATTTTCTCATGTAGTTAAATTCCAAACAATCATACAAAAGCACCCACCCAATGACCAATTTATATAATTTGAGTATTGTGAAGTAGATTTCTTTTTTGTGACTCCCA